>LPNX010812563.1:139145-209884 GCA_001517045.1 Pseudotsuga menziesii
TGTCGAGTGGGTACTCATTGGATGCGGAATTTAATTCCACATCCAACGAGCTCTCTCGATCGAAATTTGAGTAAAAACACGGGGAGATATGTCAAAAATACAAACAAAAAAAGTAGTTTTTTTTATGATACCTATCCCCAAATTTATATTAAAAAAGTGTTTAAGACCTATACGGTATTTCAAATTCAAAGCAATTTCATTGTCTAACACCTGATGACATGGAATTTGAATAAAATTTAAAAGGCCCATTTTGAGTTGAAATTTCCTCTAATGTAAGTAATTGTTAAGTGAGGCCGACATGATGGAGTGGGTTCCAAGTGAACCGAAGAATATAAATAGAGAGTGAGTCTCTCTATTTAGGACACACACACTCACTCATTGGGGCGCATGAGTGAGAGAGGAGAAGATCTCTCAGTGTGAGAGAGAGAGACTGCTGCTGTTGGGAGATCATCTTACTATTTTGGGGTTTTACCTTTTCGTGTTAATTCTATCTCTGAGGAAGTTGGGGGGTTTTCTCCTTTATGGTTTCCTCGAGGAAAATTTTTTGTGTCTCTTGTCTCTTGTGTTTTCTTGTTGTACATGTTATTCTCTCAGTTAAAGATCCTAAGATCATAATGGTAGCTTAGTATGATAAAAATCTAACATGGAATCAGAGCTAACCTGAGAAGAAGACATTGTGCAGTTGCAAAAGCTAGGGATTCTTACTTTTTGGGTCTCTCTCCACAATCCATCAGCAAAAGTATGCTAGGTTAACTCTGCATTGAAGGGCGCATCTTTCCGTCGAAGCGGAATTCGATTCCGAGCATTTTCAGTTTTCGATGTGGAAATTAGGGATTTCTACAGAAGAGGAATTTTTTAGTGAGCCCAGCATAGGATTGATCTCCTCATCAAAACCGAATTTTAGAGACCTGGATCAAGTTTTTTGGTTGGGTGAAACTCCAGGAAAGTCAAACCCTAGTTTGACCTCGAGCTAGAAAAACCCTAAATACTAAAAATACTATGTTTTGGTACATTCACTATATCTCGAGATTGGTGAAGGGTCAAGAGCTGAAAAATGCAAGGACTGAAAATACAATCCTGATGAACACTGTGTCCAAACTCTAGTCTCATATTTGTTATATTTAGGGAGATATGATCCATCAAAGTTAGGGTTCCAGCCTCTTCCAGAATTCATCCCTAAACAGGACACTTGGGGGGAATTGATACAGCTTAGGATACAGAGGTCCAAATGGAATTCCTAAAGCTTTTCTAGAAAGGGAATGGAATTTAATTTCTGTGGTCTAAAGTTCAGACCCAGAAGATGAAACAGTGACACGTGTCATTCCATACAACTTCGCTGTTCTAAACAGTCCTGTAACAGGTCACCTTGGGAAAAGGACCATAAGTCCCAATTGGTGAAACCAATTATAATGAAACCTATGGTGTTGGAAGAGTAACATTCTAAGATACGTCATTGCAAAATTTCAGACATAGAAGATCCATAATTTTGGAAATACCATAGAAATAGTAACAGGATTTTCTGCAGAAGAAAGTGGAAAACTAGGGCTTCCTGTTCCAGGAGCTTCCCTCCACTGTTTTCAAAAAAGGAGTACATTGGAAAGCTCAATTTGAAGATATATATATTTCTATCCAATCATATCTCTAAGATTCCAATTTGTGAAAATTAGGGTTTCTGTGACAAACCCTAGATCAGCCAGCTCCGGAACCAGGACGGACACCTCAAAACGGTAAGATCTAAACTTTCACTATTTTCATTTGAGGTTCTCATTTCAAAGTGATCTATCACATCAGCTTGATGAAAAGCTTGGGGAATTTGACAAATTCCAAGCCTGGAATAATAAAATGGATTGGACACCGACATGAGTATAGAGGTTCCAGTTCCAGAGGGAGATGAGGCTAGAAGCCTTACACAAGAAGAACTTGGTCAAGGCCAAGAAGATCATTGCTGATTCAGTCACGAATAAACTTGTACTACAAGTGTCTTCCTTAAGGACATCGAATATGTTTGATTCCTTAACCAAGCTATTTGAAGGGAAGGATAGAAATCAGAATATGACCTTAAGAAACTATTTGAAGAATGTGAATTTCCAGAATGCAGATGCCATGCAGTCATACTTTACAAGGGTCTCTCAAATCAAAGAACAACTTGTAGCAGTAAAAGAAGAAGTGAAGAATGCAGTAGTGGTGATTTCCACCTTGAATGGCCTCCCAGGATCATGGGATTCACTCATGTGAGGAATGTGTGCCATAAAGAAGTGATTACTTTCAGTAGACTCTGGGAAGAGAACACACAAGAAGAATAAGCTCAAGAAGAGGAGGTGGGAGCAACTGAAGATCAAGCTCTTACCATCCAAAGAAGATCACTCAAGCAATGAGGAATATGAAGATCTGAACTCTTGAAGAACCTCTTATCCACCTTAGCATTTGGATAAGAAATGATGCTATTATGAATGAAGAAGACGATGAAGCTGAAGGCTCAAGAAGGAGTCTACCCACGAAACAAATAAAGATAAGTATTCAATTGTCGTTTCATTGTTTTGTTTTGCATTTATTTATATTCAGTTAATGTATTATGCATGATAGAATGTTTGCATTAATGACAGTATGCTACTAATATGATGTGATGGGTAAGTGGCTCATGGTGCTATACAACTCTCCATTGCTACTTATCTAGAATGAAACCTCTTTGCTGACATATTGGATTAGTGCACAATCTCAATGTTGTCTTGGTAGAGATGGAAGGAATCTAGAAAAGTTTTCGTGAGATATGGATGAATGTTGTATTGGCTAAAGTAGTTGCATGATCATATATTTATGCATAATAATTTTCCAGTATGAATATTCCTTATGAAATGTTTCTAACCATACAAATGCATTTGACTTGTAGGAAAGATCGCATACATAATCGCCTACAAGCAAAGAAGGATGCAACTTGTTCCAAAGAACAAGTGATGACAGTTCAAGATGAATATGATGAATATGGCAACATCATTGATGCAGAACCTTCAAGCTATGAATAATTCCAGTTCAAGAAGAATGATGTCTAGGATGCAGTATCGATACATGAAGGGAAGTTCATAGTTCCATCATGCAGTAGATGGAAACATCGTGGGATACAAGCAAGATTCGTAGCACAAGGCTTCTCATGAAAAGAAGGCCTACACTATGAAGAGACATTTGGAGCCAGTAAGAGTTTAAACACATATATGATGAGCTTGATGAAGATCTTAACCTTTTCTACAAGGTTGAATATGCAAGTCTATACACTATATGGTCACATAGAATATTAGTAGCATAGGAAGCTACTTGTCACTCTGGTATAGAATGTTTCAGTGCATAGAGTACGGAAGACAGAGGGAGTATGATGCTCCGCTTCAGAGGGAGTGAATGCAAAATATCTAAGGTTCAACATGGTACCACAGGATGGATAGATTACTGATGACTTTAGGCTTTACTGAGAGTAAAGCAGATTCCAACCTTTGCTTCAAGGTTGAAGGCAGAAGACCAGTGATGGTCCTGTTATGTGTCGATGCACTATTTTTCTAGGCATGGAGGTGTGGAAGAATGCAGATGGAATCTTCCTTGGACAAAGGAAGTATGTAGTAGAGATATTGAAGAGGTTCAGGATGATTTACCGCAAGGCCATGACCACACCTATGGCATCGAACATGAAGTTATTGAGTGATGCTTCATCAGATACGGTTGATGCTATGATGTATCACCAGATGATTGGGTCCTTGATGTACCTAATGAATACGAGACCAGATATATTCTTTACTGTGAACACATTGAGGCATGTTCACTTGATGGTTGAAAAGCATGTAGTAAGGTACCTAAAGGGTACAATTGATTATGGGCTCAAGTATGAGGAGAATCAGAAAATTAACCTAGAGGTTATGTGGATTCGTATTGGGCAGGCAGTGCCATTAATAGGAAGAGCACTTTGAGGTGCTACTTCAGTATGGGATCAAGTGTGATCTCTTGGTTTGGAAGGATGGATTCCTGCATGGTGCTAAGTACAGCTGAGGCAAAATATGTTGCCACTTACTATTTGGGAGGTAGTATGTTTCTTTTGAAAACTAGTATTTGATTTGGTTGATCTGACTTGCATTTTTGTATGATGCAGAGAGGAGAAGTGATCCAGATCAAGATCTCTTGAAAGAAGGATTTCTAGCATAGCTGATGAGACAGGTTTCCCTCGGATGTAATCGGTCCTGGTGAAGCTCACAGGTCATCCTTGGACATAATCGGCCCTGGTGTGATTCTATGCTAGAAATGGCCAAAGTGAAGTTTGAAGTAATTCAAGGAGAAGCTTTTTGTTCTTGAGATCGAGGCTCCCTCTAAGGGGAAATGATGACACCTAAAGCCATTCTGACGAGTAGTTTAGATGTAAGGACTGAACCATTCTGTCATGGCTAAAGGATTAGGTTCCTCCCGTGTCAGATGTGAGAGCTAGCTATTCTAACAAGTAGGTCAGATGTAAGGGCTACCGCCATTCTGACGAGTAGGTCAGATGTAAGGGCTCTGCCATTCTGTCTTGGATAAAGGATTATGTTCCTCCCATGTCAGATGTGACTGCTGGCTATTCTGATGAGTAGGTCAGATGTAAGGGCTGTGCCATTCTATCATGGCTAAAGGATTAGGTTCCTCCCATGTCAGATGTGAGTGCTGGCCATTCTAATGAGTAGGTCAAATGTAAGGGCTACCGCCATTTTGACGAGTAGGTCAGATGTAAAGGCTATGCCATTCTATCATGGCTAAAGGATTAGGTTCCTCCCATGTCAGATGTGAGTGCTGGCCATTCTGACGAGTAGGTCAGATGTAAGGGCTACCTCCATTCTAACAAGTAGGTCAGATGTAAGGGATGTGCCATTCTTTCATGGCTAAATGATGAGGTTCGTCCCATGTCAGATGTCAGTGCTAGCCATTCTGACGAGTAGGTTAGATGTAAGGGATACCGCCATTATAACTAGTAGGTCAGATATAAGGGCTATGCCATTATGTCATGGCTAAAGGATTAGGTTCCTCCCATGTCAGATGTGAGTGCTGGCCATTCTGATGAGTAGGTCAGATGTAAGGGTTACTGCCATTCTAACGAGTAGGTCAGACGTAAGGGCTACAAAAGACCTACAAGGAGGTAGGCATACACCCAGCATGAAAGAAGGCTGGATCTGTAGAAATTCCTATGACGGGAAGAATCATGAGATAACACATATGATGATGACCAGAGGAGATCTAGATCGAGCTATGATCTAGATCTAGTTATGATGACTCCTAGAGATCCAGATCGAGTGATGATCCAGATCTAGTAGTGATGATCTAGATTGAGTGATGATCCAGATCCAGTCCAATGATGATGTCCAGTGATGATCCAAATCAAGTGATGAACTAGATTTAGTGATGATGATCTAGATCGAGTGATGATCTAGATTCACTGATGATGATCCAGATCGAGTGATGATCTAGATCTAATGATGATGTCCAATGATGATCTAGATCTAGTGACGATCCAGATCCAGTGATGATGATGATCCAGATCAAGTGATGATCTAGATTCAGTGATGATGATCCAGATCAAGTGATGATCTAGATTCAGTGATGATGATCTAGATCAAGTGATGATCCAGATCCAGTGATGATCTAGATCCAAATGAAGATGATGAGAAATCAATGATGATCCAGATGATATAGAGAAGAATACTTGTGCTGATAAATTCTGTCGAGAGAATACCTTCCTAGTTAAGAGGGAGTGTTGATGTATTTGTAACTTCGGAATGTATTCATCCATATTTATTATGTATTTTAACCCGATGTTTATTCTGGGATGTATTGTAATGTACTTGAGTCATGTCATACCCCGATGTTTATTGTAAAATGCTTAAGTTTGTTTTGAACAAGTGATGCAGTGTGACATCGCAGTAAAGTGATGATTCCCCGTGCCACATATCCAGGTTTGAAAAAGGATAGAAGGCCAGTCAATTCACCTTCTGACAGATAGTTAATGAAGAAATGACAAGTATACCTTACCGTAGATCTGGCAAAAGCATATTAAATTTTCCAAATTTAGTAAATCTTCGACGAGACCAGCGCCTACACACAGGTTTCGAGGGAAATTTGATCGGATTTCAGCATTTAATGAGGATTGAAATGACGGGTGTGGTCTCGTCCATGCAATTAATATCACCAATGGTTTCAACCTAGATATCCATTGCGTCTGGGATTATCGCCTTCAGCATAAAATTAGAGATCATTCATTCAGGACGATTACTTTTGCAAAGAGCCGAGAGCTATAGAGTAATTTGTTAAGTTTTCCCTGTGCAGAGCTGATTTCGTTACAGAGTGCTGTGATTTTCCTATTTCGCAGCCATTGCCAATCTGGATTTTTGCACCAAGTGTGTTCTATCCGAGGAGGAACCTTTAGAAGACATTGTGAGATGATTCGAGCATGGAGGCCTTGTGTCCACTATGGCTACACCACCCAAGAGTATGAAACCAAGTTCATCATAGGCCAGACAGCTACCAAGGATGAGGAGCCAATCTCAGATAACAGAAGAATCTAGTCCAGAGCCGGAGGAAGAAGTTCATAGCGCACTAGACTACATTGTGTCACAAGTTGACATCGCACCAGAGGTAAACATTCCCAAGAGTGGTAAGTTTCCGATTCCCATACCACTGATTGATTCTCGAGTAAAGGAAGATGGAGATCTATTAGGATATGCCTCTATTTTTAAATTTATAGATTATAACCTTGGAGACAGTAAGACATATCCTCAGTTTCGGCCGGATCAGTATCTTACGATTCAGAAGAACCCAAGGACAGGTGCAAATGAATATGTTCCTATGGAACATGTCTAGATTCTTGAGTGCTCAGGCTTACTCAATTTGTTGAGAATACCACATTTTCGACGAGGTACAGAGGTTAATGCCGTGGTGCGCATCCTACTTTCTTGTGTACATGGAGGTTACCTCTGGCTAGGTAATAAGGTCGACCTGAACATTGACCTGATACACTATATCACCGGGTTGTCCAAGACTGGTAAGGACCCTAAGACACATATAACAGGAAAGACCAAGGATTCCAAGCTACCACCAGCCCTAATTACCAAGTATAAGCTACAGAGAGGAGGACGGGCTTATGATATCACAAGCTTAACAGAAGATACACTCAGATTTACAGCCAGTCTGCTTGCAAGTAGACTGTTAACCAAGGTTCACCCAAAGGAAGTCACAGGATCAGTAATTCACCTTGCCATACAAGTTGCAGAAGGTGAACAGTTCAATTGGTGTTTATTTTTGTTAAATATTTTTCAGCAAGATTGTTTGACAGCCCAGGATGAAGCAAACCACCCCTTCCATTTCTCTTGGTTGCTTATACTATGTGCATTCATCGGGTGGAAGGAGTCACCCCATACTCAGTTTCAACAGCTAGCAAGTGGCGAGACCAGAGGCACGCGCTATACCAACTTATGGGAGACCAGTAGCCCATCCAAGAAAAAGAACAATATGATAGTATTCTATGAATACTATAAACTGTTGAAGAGAATCATCCAAGAAACGTCGTGGATCAGCACAGAGACTGTGGACATATATGATAACCGACTTGATTTTATGGCAGGCCGCCATAGAATCTACCTGAGACCAAAGAGGTCTAAAAGGGATGATTGGGCTAATGGTTGGTTCAGGATGACAGTGCAAGATGTTGTAGACATCATTAAATACTTTGATGACGAGTGGAAACAAGCATTAGAGGATACCACAGCACCACCATCAGGTACCGCACAGACAGACCCATCAAACAAAGGCAAAGAAAATGTGGGGTCCCAGACGCAGGATACAGCAGAAGTGCCACTACCGGTAGAAAAGAGGAAAGATCCACAGCAAGTTCCACCAGAGGCACAGATGACAAAGGATGGATAATAAGGGACACTAGAGGCACAGAAGAGGAAAAAGTAGAAATCCACAAAACTACCTTTGAAGACTGCATTGACAGATGATGACTATGAACAAATTGCAGCAAGACTAAAGGACGAAATGGATGGCACATTTCAGGTGATGCAAGCATCGCAGGGAAAGCTATAGGGGGTGATAAATCAGTAGCTTGTGGAGTTAAAAACACTAACCGATAAGACTGCCATGATCCACACTCAGTTAATCAAGATGCCTGCAGGAGAAACTTCAAAACAGTCGATTTCCCACAAGGAAATCTTGGCAAAGGATTGCATCAATACAGTCTTGATACCACCAGGAAGCATATGATTCCCTGCTTCAATGATGGACGTACAAATACAGACCTATCGAGGTTAACCTCATAGAGTTTCACATTGATCAATTACAGATGATCCAGCAGTAGCTAAGCGCAGAGCTCAAAGATAGAGAGCTCGCGACTTATAAACAAAACGCACAGCTGAAACAAAAGAATGCAGCACTCACCACAACTTTTCAGACAAAGGCGAAGGAGTTGAGAACATATGAAGAAAGAGAACATGATCTCAATTAGGTCCTACAGAGCATCGTATTGGAGTTACCCCAATGTAACATTGATTTTTCCTTACCTCTCATGCAGAAGGTAAGAAGAGTTGCAAACACGGCAACGGCTCTGGAGGAAACAGTAACCAAGATGGAAGAAGACCACAAAGCACAGATTGCTGAGCTTGAGGCTCGAGCACTGGGCACCCCCCAGGAAGACAAGGAAGCGAGAGTAGAGGCCTTTAGACTCATTTCTGCATAGATGAAATCTCGCATAGACGATGCACAATCAGTGCTAGCTGATGCGACGAACACATGGTCAGAGTTAGATGAGCATCCCAAGAAAGTAGAACTCCAGCAAAGCATTCAGCAGATAGAGATTTCCACAACAGCAATGAAGGAAGAAATCAAGAGTTTAGGAGCTCTTGTGAAGATGAGAAAGATGACAGAGATGAACCGCTTGCAACAGGAAGCGCAGCGATTGAGAGCAAAGGAGATACAAATCAATAATCTGCTTCAACCATATCAGGAACAAATCATAGAGCTAGTCGAGGTGGTTGAGCAGAAGGTTAAAGATTTCACGACAAGCAGAGGTGAAATTGATGCAACAGAAGACTCCAACATTAGTCAAGCTACACTTGAAGTGGCACAAGAGTGTGTCGAAGCTATGCAGAACGAAGTCACAAAAATTCGTGACAAAATTAAAAAGACTTAGCAGGAAGCCAAGGAGAAGCTACAGCAGGAGAAGCCCACTGGTAGTGGCTCGAGGATGAGCCACAAGTAAGTGTTAGGCGACTGTTGGAGTAGGGTCCCGCAGCTACAGGAGAAGCTGCCATTTTGGCGGATAGACAATTTTGGCGAAGATATAAGAGATAAGGTAAAGATAAGACTCCGTAGCATGTTTCTAGCTGCAGATCAGAGCCTGAAACTGTGACTATCAGGACAGAGAGGTCAAAGAATACGACAGTACCTCAGCAGCTGAGAGGAGATATCTCACCCACTGCATTCAAGGCAGCGGCTGAGAAGAGAGAGCTCACCCACTGCATTCAAGGTAGTGGCGAAAGACAGGAGGGCTCAGATACCCTCATAAAGGAAAAAGGGGAAACGAGGCCAACGAATTGAAGATGAAGGACAGAAAGGGAAGTGGCACCCAGTACCCATGGTCAGCGACAGGAAGCATGGAATACTGCAGAGAGTAGTGGTGTGATGGAAAGTGGCAGTTCGAGTACAGATATACTGACTGTCACTAGTTAGGGTTTTTTGGTTACTGTTGGGACAGGACCACAGTGTTGTAATGGCGAGACCTTCATGACGCCTATAAAGGGATGTATTTTGTATTATAAAAGGTTAGACAGTAGATAGTTAACCAGTTAGCCATTGGGTCTTTAGTTAGTTAGATAATTAGAGATTCAATTGATCTATTAGCTCATAGACTCTCATGCGTTGGTTCTATATTCAGTGTGTAGTATCTTACTATAACCAGCAGCTGGCTCATAGAAGCATGTATGTAACAATCTGCAGGGATTGACAGACAGAGAGATAGAGAGAATATTGTAAGAAGGCAATATAGAGAAAGAGAAGAGATCCAGGAGAGAAGGGCTCCTGGCAGTGACTGCGGAGTTACCCAGAAGATCTCTAGCTACACATAGGTTGCAGCAGAACTGTGTACTCTCTCAAGATATAATAAACACAGTTGTGTGGATGTAGCTTCTACCCTGGAAGTGAACCACATAAAACCAGTGTGTTATGTGATTATTTCATGTGATTGTGCTTTACTTAGTTGATATCTGTTATCTATTACATGAATGTTGTATATCAATTAGTAAATGTCTGTATGTCCTCATTCAGTTACAGCAATATTGAAGGTTAAAGGTGGATTACATGTATCAAGTATCTGCATATGAGTTTATCAGTGCTTATTTCACACAGTAATAAGCCATTCTGTTAAATTGTTTCCAGTATACTTATTTGAATAGTAAGTATAGTTGAGGTAGAGTGTGTTGAACTGTGGAAGTTCACGTCAGAGTGTTTACTATCCTGTTGAAAGTTAGCCAAGTCATTCCACCCAGTGCGATAGCCTTTGGACCATGAGGGTCGTAGTGGGCCGTACTATAGAATATATCACGTTGACAGTAGGTGATATCGCACCGTCAGAGGATCTACGTAGTGAGATAGCGTAGATCTTAGGTTAAGAGGAAGAGAGAGTTGCGCATCGCCAGAGTCACTGCAATGCGATAGGAGTCCTTCCCCTGTCAGAACCTGCGAGTAAGAGAGACTGCGTGTCATGGAGAGAGATCTCACTGGCTAAGAAGAGCTATGAGACCCCAGGATGCTACAGAACCTGGTCAAATACACTTGAGTCTTTGGCCAACCCATTAGAATCACTTCGGGTGAGACTTCAGGCCGCTCCGCGGTCTGTCGCCGAAAGGGCCAGTGAGCTAGGGGTGTTGTTGGTACATTACAGTAAACCCGAGTCTGCCCATATAGACAACAACTATCCTAGTGAATTCAACCCTAGGTGAGTCATTCTAAGTCGAGGAAATAGTCCCCACCATTGTGTTACCCTCCTATTGGTCGGAGGAGGCAAAGTCCCCACAAGTGGTGGGGAACTAGGTTTATTAGACACTCCTAGAGATTTCAGCTCTAGTAAGTAATTGTTAAGTGAGGACGACATGATGGAGTGGGTTCCTAGTGAATGGAAGAATATAAATAGAGAGTGAGTCTCTCTATTTAGGACACACACACTCATTCATTGGGGCACATGAGTGAGAGAGGAGAATCTCTCTCAATGTGAGAGAGAGAGACTGCTACTGTCGGGAGATCATCTTACTATTTTGGGGTTTTGGTTTTTTACCTTTTGGTGCTGATTCTATCTCTGTGGAAGTTGTGGGGTTTTCTCCTTTATGGTTTCCTTGAGGAAAATTCTTTGTGTCTCTTGTCTCTTGTGTTTTATTATTGTACATGTTATTCTCTCAGTTAAAGATCCTAAGATCATAATGGTAGCTTAGAATGTTGAAAAACTAATAGGTTACAATCAGTTAAATAGAGCAGTGAAGGCACCTCCATTCATTAAATTGATTATTTAATTAATATTTAATGAACTGGAGTCAACAAGGGTGCCTCCAACCACCTCTGATGGTCAGTTAGGCTTTTCGTTAACCTCATCGAGGTTCATTGGAGTTAATGATGCACTACCACTTTTTGGTTGGCATGATGTGACATGTTCCCAAGATATTTCAATTAGACTCAGTCATCTATTGCACTCTGACCTCAGTTAGGACTCAGTTGAGTCAATTAGGGTTTTGATCAGTGGTTAACTGGTATGTTCATTGTGGCTTACGGTCAGTTAAGCTACACCCATTCATTCAATTTGAATGACCTCCTTGGAAATTTGAATTTTCTTGGCATTCATGCACCTTTCATGATCATTTTATTGTATCATCATTCTTTCATTTGATTAAACAGAGTTGCTAATTCCATTGCAACACCATTTTGCCAATTTTATGCATTTTTTCTGTATTCTTTGTGAGACTATGTTTTGAGTTCCTAGACCACTATGACAAATTAATATCATATCAGAGCTCAAGATAGGATGAATCTCATATCTCTCAAAAACAAGGTTTTTGATAGATCTTGCATGAAAAATTGAGCAAAAGCTGAAAATTCCAACACTGCACCAGAAGCCAAGGATTACCACTTAATACCCCAAGTAAAGGAATTGTTGATCAAGCTTGCTTGATCAACTATGATAGGTGTGATGAAATCCTAAAATGTGCAGGTTGTGTGACCTTATGGTGCCCCTTTTGTTTTAATTTCCAGGTTTTAACAGGTGAAAAGCATTCGCTCCAGTATTTTCAGATGGCTTCTTCCGTAGAACTCTCGACTCCATTCAATTTCCACTCATGGAAAGGAGACATGGAGATCCAACTACATGCTAGAGGACTCTATAGGGTCACTATAGACACTAAGAAGATCCTACTTCTGTGACAAACAAAGCTATATTCTTGAACAAGAAAGATGAAGCATTCAGATTCTTATGCCTCTCTATTTCCCGAGATCTTCTTTTCCATCTCTCGGGATTGAAGACCTCAAAGGAAATATGGGACAAATTGGAAACCCTGTATGGAAAATAGGATGATTTGAGAGTATACCAGCTTGAGAATGAGTTGATGTCTCTCCAGCCTTCCAATTTCAAGACCTTGAATGATTTTTTCACAAAGTTCAAGCACATTGTCTTACTATTGAAGCAATGTAAGGTGTAGAAGGAGGATGATCAGCTCATCCTCACCATACTCTCCAAACTTGGAGCTGATTATTTGGTATTTGTCTCTACATTCTATGCGGGGAAGCTCGCAACCCCTAGATGGAAGATTCCTTCACTCAACGCCTTCATTGAGTCCCTAACAAGTGAACATGATAAGCTTGTCTAGATGGGGATCATCAGATCCTCCCGTGATCAAGCCCTCCATGTCTCAGGGCCTAAAGATCTAAAGGGTAAAGGAAAGTAGTAGAAGAACCCAAAAACCTAATTCAAAGCTCCTAAGCCTAAAGTTGAAACCAGCAACATGAAGAGTCTTCCAACTCAATGAAGAACAAAGGAAAAGGTCATCATGGAAAGGAAAAAGTCAAGTGTTCATACTGCAGGAAGGGATTCCACCCTGAACATGCCTCCATGAAAAAGAAACTTGATGAAGCTACCTCTCTCATTGAGAGAAATCACATCAATCTTTCGAAAATATTTCGAAGGAGAGATCAACAAGATCAGGAACCACAGCATGAAAGAGGTCATGCCCTCATGGCAAGCACTTCGATTTCCAAAGAACTCTTGATAGATTCTGGAGCTTAGAACCACATGATGGCTGAAAGAGACTCCTTCTCATATTTGGAGACCAGAAAATCCATTCCCATCCACATGGGAGATGACTCCACAATCATATCCGAAGGACAAGGTACTGTAGATATTGAGCATGGTTATTTTTCCAATGTTCTGTATGTACCATCTCTTGCATCAAACCTCCTAAGTGTTTATCAAATGACACATACAGGAGTACCCAAGAGAGTCTCCTTTATCCCAGATGATGTAGAGATCATAGAACTTTCATCCAGAAAACTTGTAGAAAAAGGCCTTGAAATCATCATGCAGAAGCCTACGAGTTCTCCCATTTTGTGGCGGATGCAAAGCCCACTACATTGCTGACTCATGGAAATGAAGTTACTAGAATATGGCATGAGAGGTTCAGCCATATAAACTTCAAATACTTGCAGCAATTACAGAAAAATTATATGGTTGAAGGCCTCCCAGTCATCAAAGCTACCACTGGAATTTGGAAGGGCTGTGTTGTTGGAAAGCATCCTGAGCATAAGTTCGATCGAGGGAAGGCAAGCCGAGCATCATGCATCTTGGGACTGATACATTATGATATTAGTGGTCCCATGCCTATCACATCCATGAATGGATCAAGGTATGTTCTGACCTTCATTGATGACTTTTCCAGATACACATGGGTCTTTTTTATCAAAAAGAAGTCGGAAGTCTTGGAAAAATTCATTGAATTGAAGGCCTTGATTGAGAATGCATCTGGCCAAAAGATAAAGATCTTGAGATATGATAATGGAAGGGAGTATGTCATTAATGATTTACTACATATATTTTTCCAAAGTGGTATTCAGTTCTAGCATTTAGTTCCCTACACTCCCCGGCAGGACAGTGTAGCTGAGAGGAAGAACCGGTCTCTCAAGGAGATGACCACCTGTGCATTGGAATCAAAGAAGTTGGATGAAAATTTGTGGGATGATTCCATGCATGCTACAAAATAAATTCAAAATATAGTTCCACACTCATCCATGAAATGGAATACCCCTTTCGAAGAATACTTCGGACACAAGCCAGATGTGTCGAATATGTGGGTGTTTGGGTCCACTGCATGGGCCCGAATTCCACTTGATAAAAGGAGGGATTTGCAACCGCAAAGAATAGAATATCTGTTTATTAGATATATTGATGAATCAAAAGGTTTCAAGCTTCTATATATCAAAACAAAACAAATCATCATTGAAAGTATTGTCAAGTTCGATGAGCCTCTTGAGGAGGTAGAACTAGTGAAGGAGAAAACTGCTGAATTTCCTTCCTATTCTACTGAATATTTGGATGTTGTAATTGGGGGTGATGACCCTGATTTGGATCCTATGATTTCTGATATCAGTGTACATAAAACATTATATTATGAATCAGAACCTGAAGTACAAAACCATCTCCCAACTTGGGCCCGACAGACACTCTCCTCCGCAGGAGATAACATTGAAAATTCGAATGATCCAAGGAGAACCTGGTCTGATTTCCAAAGAGCAGGTATTGCACTCTATTGTCCTAATTATTTGCTGTTTGAATATTTTTATTTGATGATAATTTCATACCCTAATTCCTACTACCATGCTCAGAAGGATCTGAGATGGCAAGTTTCCATGGATGAAGAGATGAATTCTCTTCAGAAAAACACCACTTGGGAGCTAGTTTCTCTTCCTCCAGGGAGGAAATTGGTTCAATGCAAGTGGGTGTTTTGTACTAAGTTTGATGATTATGGAAGAACCTGAAAATATAAGGCAATTCTGGTAGCAAAATGTTTCTCCCCGGTCCAAGGTATTGACTACCATGAGACTTTTGCACTGGTTGCAAAAATGGACTCCATCCGGCCTAGTTTTGGCAATTTCAGCATCTAAGCACTGGGAAGTACATCATATGGATGTTAAGTCAGAATTTTTGCATGGAGATATTCATGAGGAGATATACATGAAGCAGCCTGAGGGCTAAATTTCTGATCCATATTTGGTTTGCAAGCTAAAGAAGTCACTATACAAGTTAAAATAGGCCCCAAGAGAGTTGTATTCCAAGATGGATGCCTTCCTTCTCTCACAAAACTTCCAAAGGTGTAAATCAGACACAAATGTGTACATACATAATTATGATGGTAATTTGATTATTATTTTTTTATATATTATGACTTATTGATCATAGGTATCATAGTTTCTTCTATTTCAGTCATCAAAACTGCTCTCCACAATGCATTTGAAATGAGCGATCTGGGGCTCTTCAAACAATTTTTGGGGCTCAAAATTGAGAAAAATTCTGATGGGATAGTGGTCAATCAGTCCAAATACATATCAGACCTATTATTCAAGTTTAACATGGCTGAATGCGGATTTGATCCATTCCCTTTCCTTTCATGGATCAGCCTTGAAGAAGGAAAAAGCACACCTCCCATGGACTGCACTATTTATTGACAACTAATTGGTAGCTTGTTGTACTTGACTCATTCTCAAACTGATATATATTATGCCGTGAATTCTGTATTAAAGATACATGCATCAGCCCCATGATCTTCATTGGAATGCAGCCAAGAGGATCCTCTAGTATATTTCAGGAACCAGGACCTACGGCATTCACTATGTTGTAGTCTCCAGGCTAGAGTTGGTTGGGTACACAGATTTCGATTAGGGGGATGATTCTATTGATTGGAAGTCTACTTCTGAATATGTATTCGTGTTTGGTGGTGGCCCCATTTTCTGGTCTAGCAAAAATTAGGCCTCCATATCATTGTCTTCAGCAGAGGACGAGTATTTAGGAGCGATGAATGCTTGCATCCAAGCTGTTTGGTTGCAAGGCATTATTTCAGAGTTTGATATTGGTAGTACTTTGTCCACTATCCTATTTTGTGACAATAAAAGTGCTATTAAGATATCCATAGATCCAGTTACCAGGTAGACGACCAAGCATGTAGAGATACACATGCACTATATCAGGGAGCTAGTGCATGACATGACCATCATTCTGCAATACTTCCCGACTGATGAGAATATTGTAGACATATTCACCAAGATATTTTCAGAAAATAAGTTCACTTACCTTCGTTCACTATTGGGGGTGAGTTCGTCAGGGTGATCTAACTGCTTTTAGTGTTCAGCTTGAGGGGGGGGATTTCCCACTAGGTTTTCCCTCTTTTCCTCACTTAGTTTTTTTTTAGCATTGTTTGAGTTTCAGTATTATACAGGGTGACCTATGGCCTTTGTTACTGAGGCCCTAGAATTCTTATGCACTTTATGTTTCTACTCCTCTGAGTATAGCTTAAGGGGGGGTGTTGGATACATTCACCACCATACACACTTATTTTGGTCGATTTGGCCTAGTTAAACCACTATCCTAAGTTTTATTGACTTAATTGACATTAGAGGAGTAGTGTATGACATCAAAATGAGCACACCCACTCCTGCCTTTAGTCAAGGAGGCCATCTAATCCTTCTCCTTCATTCTGGGAGGCTAACTGGAGCACTCTGGGGGTGATCTGAGTGTCATAAATGCACTTAATTGATAACTGGTGGTTACAATCAGTTAAACAGAGTAGTGAAGGCACCTCCATTCATTAAATTGATTATTTAATTAATATTTAATGAACTAGAGTCAACAGGGGTGCCTTCAACCACCTCTGATGGTCAGTTAGACTTCAGTTAATCTCATCGAGGTTCATTGGATTTAATGATGCGCTACCGCTTGTTGGTTGACATGCTGTGACATGTGTCTGAGCTATTTCAGTTAGACTCAGTCATCTATTGCACTCCGACCTTAGTTAGGATTCAGTTGAGTCAATTAGGGTTTTGATCAGTGGTTAACTGGTGTGTTCACTGTGGCTTACGGTTAGTTAAGCAACACCCTTTCATTCAATTCGAATGACCTCCTTGGGAATTAAAATTGTCTTGGAATTCATGCACCTTGCATGATCATTGTATTGTATCATCATTCTTTCATTTGATTATACAGAGCTGCTACTTCCATTGCAGCACCATTTTGCCAATTTTATGCATATTTGTCTGTATTCTTTGTGAGACTTTGTTTTTAGTTCCTAGACCATTGTGACAAATTAATATTAGGTTGGTGCCGAACATATTGCATGGATTGAGCTTATTGCATCTAATTATACTACGGATGCAGTGCTTGATTATACCTGTGGCTGTACCACCATCTGTGGCGGTGGTGTGAACTGCAGATGTGCCATAAACTGTTGTTGTGGTTGCGCATGGACAAACTGCAATGGAGGCAGTGGCATATATGGTACCTGTGCTACTGGTTGTACTAATTGTGGCTTATTGTGTTGTCCAGGGATCCTCTCCTTTTACAAAGTAGGAATCATACACTCTTTCCTGAAACAAATCATAAGCACGAGAGTTCTTGTCGTCATGTCCAACTGACCAAAAAAATGTACAGTACAAACTTTTTTCCTTGGTAACCATCTTCTGCATATAATCACATTTCTTGTGTTGATGCCCATAGACCTAGAATATGTGACACCATGGTGCGCTAGCACCACTCAATAGGCTCAGGGCTCTTGACAGCAAATAGTTCTGAAATGTCGGACAAGTATCCTTGGTATGTCCGCTTGCATGGAAACTTGTGGACCAAAGATCACCGCGATCTTCCTTATCCTTTTTTATGTCTTGCAATTGCAACGTTAAATTGGCAAACTACACCTGAATTTGATTCATTCCAATAGTGGTTTCCCCTACTGGCAATGCCTCCAATTTCATCGTGGCCTCTAGCGCCTCACTCTGTGTCGCAATATTCTGTTGCATCAATGGTTTTCGAATATGCAAGACAAGCACTATGATAAACCATTCTTTATGCTAAGCATCTCTCATCTGAAAGTTGGCTCGAGCAATGGAACCATTTGTTGGCGAATCCCACCAACAAATATTCGTTGACAAGGGTTCCTACTATGTCAATCCCCTGCAGCGCAATCTCCATAAGCACCGGCCCAGATAGGTTTTACCCTGCCCGGAAACGTCTGTGGAGCAGACGAGGTCTCACCCAAGGTGTTGAAGGGAGATCTGTCAGAACCAAGTTTCTGACACCAGGGAAGGAGGATACGGGGATCCGACAGAGGGAGATCATAACTTATTTGGTCCTCATGCAGTATCAAAACATCGTAGCATTATTCAAGCAACATCATAGCACATCAAGCATAAATTAAACCAACATGTCACATTGATATAGTAGGAGGAGGTTAAATCTCATCTATAACATATCATTTCAACAAAACAGAGCCGTAGCATTACAATAGATCTGTAACAAGAGACAAGGTTTGAGCCATACACATCACATCATATATTAATCTTGCACAAATGCACCACATTACATAATCCTTCTCCAAAACCGAAGACTGCATACATCAAAAATAATCCCAGATAAAATAGCAGTCACGACAGGAAAATATCCATAAGACAGATCGCACCAGATCGTATCCCTTAAAATTGCACATGCAATACAATTGTTAACAAATGCTCACATATGATGCTCTATCTCTATCTCTCTCGCTGTATATGTGTATCTCTCTCCAAAATGGATCTATAAATAGGCTTATGCATTTACATCAAATCTCCACTAATAACTGACTTCTAACAACTACTAACCTATTGCAACAAAACTTGGTCAATATAAACATAAAATATTCAAAAATGGTTATTTTCCCACTTATCGCGTTAATCTACCCTTGCGATGTATCGCGTGAGCTTGCGCAAATACCATGATGCTACGCAACTCACTTGCTCCAAACCCCTTTCCAACAAGGTCTTCAATTAAAATCCAGTATCTAATCGGTAGCTGGCAAAAGCGGAGGAGAACTTATGGCTTGCCAAGCAGTAGAGGATATAATGCTAACAGAAGCCCCTTCGTCAATGATAGTGCGAAGTATACTCTTAGTAGTAACTCGCACCACTATTTGGAAAGGGACACTCGAATGAATATGATATTCTGTTAGGTTACTCCAGTCAAAGGAAATAACCTCACTACTCGGAGATGGTTATGTCGAAAGAGACAAAATGTCTTCTTGCATAGAACAACCAGAACTAACTACGAAAACTTCAGTAGGATGGTTTTCACTCTCAATGGAAAGAGAGGGAGAAGAATAAGAATCTATCGAAGGAACTACTTCAGTTTCAACACTCTCTGACAAAAGAGTGGGATCAGGTGGAGATGACATCGACTCGACCACTTTAACTTCACTCTCCAAAGGAAGAGTGGTATCAACCAAGGATGGACTTGGATCGACCACTTCAACTTCACTCTTCAACAAAAGAGTGGGATTGACCAAGGATGGACTTGGATCAACCACTTGATCAACCAATGGGACATCAAGGGACAACTTAGGACAACTGGTTGGAAGCTATTGCTGAGGAACATAAGATATTCCAACAAATTTGAAGCTTCATCCATGCGAGGACAAAGGTAAGCATGGTGCATATCCTTACATAGCAATAAAGGATACCTAACCTTTCCTTTTCAACTCTTAACCAAAGATTCACTGGTTGACGGGGCATCATCAACATGATGGTCAAATATTGATGACACAGGATGTTTAGACCACACTTCTGACACAAGGGAAATACCAGAGAAGTCCTTGAGAAGGTGATCACCCTTGCAAAATCTACAAGGGAACTTAACTTTACGAGTGTCAGAAACAAGCACATCAATACCCCCAACATGATGACCAGTGGCTAGTGGGCTTCCAACATGAAGGTCAAAGGTTGGAGCGATGACCTTCTGCTTAGTGTTCTTCTTCTTAGCCTTCCTTTTTGTCTTCTTCTTACCCACCAGTTTACTAACTTCAGAGTTTTCAATAGATGAAAAGTAAGATAGGGAAGTTGATTCAACATTCAAAGAAGAAGGAGAAGGGTTCACATGAGGTTTATGCTCATGCGGTAAAGGACCAGGATCTGACACAAAGGGTGGATTTAGTATTACAGGATTGGAGAATAACCATATAGGTAATCCTATAGTCAATCTGGGAAGGTTCAAAGTGGCCATGAAGGGAGGACCAACAGCTCCGCAAGGGGGAGAAACAAAATACATACCCTAAAAAGGGTTCTCTTGACTGGTGGTCCTGGGAGAGTCTCCCATATCTGAAATCTCTAATAATCTTTGAAATACCACAAAATATCAAACATTGCTCAAGTCTAAAAACCACAAGCAAATTTTTTGAATAGGATTGGATCAAAAGTCAGGAACCTCATAGGATAGGCCAAAAGGATAACTCAAATGGTCACAGGAATCCTAATAGGGTCTCCCAATATACGCTAGGTACAGGGGAGCTCAAATCAGTAGTAGTGTTGTCTAATGCACAATCATTCACAAGGGGCCTTCCTATATACAATTGAGTACATGAAGTACCTTTCTATATACCTCAAGGGTACGTGAAAGGTCGTTAAATATACCAACGGTACGTGGAAGAACCACGTGAGTCCTGATTTGTAGTGTAGACAAATTAACAACAGCTGCTACGTTTTACGATGCCCGAACAAGTCACTAACTTACACACAATTACTAAATGATTTTAAACCTAAGGTAACGTTAATTTTATCTTGAGTGGTTGAGTGGATGCATGATGTGTAGACAAGAAATGTAAAAAGAATGCAAATCCTAGCTACATGACAATGCACATTTCTCTTTCAATGAACAATACCTAAGGTAGGGAAAGAGGTTACTATTAAAACAAGACAGAAATCAGAGATCTAAGAAAACCAAGTTCTATTCAAAGGAAACTATGAAGCTTTTAAAGATCAACATCAAATACAATTCTTGAAAATACTTTTGAATTCATACATGAGCATGTTTTTGGAGCAATTTTTTGGCTTGTTTTTTTTTTAATTTTTCTTCTCTTTTGATTAAGTTTCCTCTTCAAACATAAATCTGAACAATAAAGAAAAGAAAATTTCTTTCCTAGACTGCACTAGCTCTATCTTTCTAAAAAGTGAAAATGAAATCAAAGATACTACACATATTAACTATGCACAAAACAAAGTAAAGAAGCACTTTTATTTTTCAAATGCATGTATCAAAATGAAACTTGATATCTATATTCTTTTCAAATTTATAAGCAGAAAAATAGAGAATATCTACAGCACTCCATTCATTCAGAAATCAAAAGGAATATGACAAGCACCCAAACAACTCCAAAACAATCAAGAATTGCTCCAAAACAACCAAAATGCAACAAAATCACTCAATGACTGAGGGGAGGAAGAGATAATGTTGGTCTAGAGGGTGAATGACTATCACATGTAGCTTAAAAACCAAAATCCATCAAACCAAAACCCAAAAATCAAGGAAATTTGAGCCAAAAACTGAGTTTCAAAGGGTTGGTGCAACTCCCTGTACTGCACCAGAGCACCTATGAGGGGTAGGCACTTTTGCTCCACTGTAAAAAAGAACCTTTGAGGGGACTGGTGCTCCTATAAGGCTACACAAGACCACCTATGAGGGTAGCATCACACTTACAACACAGTGTAAAAGCATCAACGATGCCTTTTCTCCAAATGCAACGAGCGCCTATACAATCAACACCTTTGACATTAAAAAATGAAACCAACAACGCTCTGTCTACATAGCCCAGGCATGCCGGTGGAGAAACAAAATAGAAAAAAATCTATATCTCCTATGGAAGAAGGGAAAAATTTGTGATCGTGATCCAAAGAGCATCAAGAGGATGCAAGACACTCTTCAAAGGAAAAAAACAAAGAAAGGAGGGTATCTGGAGGCTGTAAAAAGGATTGAATAAAAATATATGAAATCAAAACAAAAGAAATTAGATCTATGTAAGATCCCCAGTATCATCTCAAAATTTGTTATTGGATAAATCTACTTGATCAGAAACAAGCCATATCTCCCTAGTCCAAGTGGATCTAGAACAAATCAAATACTGAATACAATCTACTTTCCTAGATCAATCACAAATGCAAAGACACAGATAAATCACTTACCTGATATTCGCAGATCCTCTTCTCTCTGTTGATCCAAGCTCCAGAATCTTCAGATATACAACTGCAAAAACCTGTAAAGCATGTTTGAAACAAACAAGCAGCATATGCATATCCAAACATATAATTGATCTAAGCTAACAGTTAAGGAATAAAGCTCTAAACATCATTAACAACAATAATGTTTTGTTAATGTAATTGTAACTTTAGAATGTATTCACTTGTATTTCTTATGTATTGTAACCTGATGTTTATTCCAGGATGTATTTGTAATGTACTTGAGTCATGTCATACCCCAATGTTCCTATCGAGAGTTTCTATAATGTAAACAAGTCATGTCAAGTCAAGGTGGGTAACCCTCCTATTGTCTAAGGGTTAAAGTCCCCGTAGTTCCGAGGCATTAGGGTTATTAGACTCACCTAGTGAAGTCGGCCCTAGTTGGGTTTAGTCAAGTTAGGAATTAGTATAAATAGAGAGCTATCCTCTCTATTTATCACACACTCACTCACACTCAATTGTAGTGCATAGCTGAGGAAGAGGAAGACACTGGGGCAAGGAAGAAAGAAGGTTACTGCTGTTGGGAGATCATCTTACTATTTTGGGTTTTACTTTTGGTGTTGATTCTATCTCTGAGGAATTTGTGGGGTTTTCTCCTTTATAGTTTCCCCGAGGAAAAAACTGTGTTCATTGTCTCTTGTGTTTACTTGTTGTGCTTGTTATTCTCTCAATTAAAGATCCTAATGTAATGCTAGCTTAATGTTAAAAATATAACATGGTATCAGAGCTAGCCTGAGAATAAGACACTATGCAGCTGCGAGAACTAGGGATTCCTAGTTTGTGGATCTCTCTCCACAAATTTTCAGCAAAAGAAGGTTGGAATAACTCTCCTCCCTAGGTCACATCTTTTTGTCAAAGTAGAATCCAATTTTGAGGTTTTTCAGTTTTGGACCCGACACTTCTGCCGAAAATTAAGGCTTTTCACAGAAGTGGAATTTTTCAGTGAGACAAGGCCTGGATTGATCTCCTCCTCAAAATCAAATTTAGGGATCAAGATCAAAGCATTTGGTTGGACAGAACTCCAGAAAATAAAAACCCTAATCTACTCCTGAACCAACACTGCAGGATTTCAGCTCCAAATCCAGATCCGACATCTTGACCTAGTAAGATCTAAATCTTTTGTATTTACATTTGAGGTTCTTAGTTAATATGTCTCATCATACCAAGCTTGATGAAAGCTTGAGGGAGCTGATAACTTCTAATCCTGGAAGTATAGGATCTCCCTGGTCCTAGAAGAAAATGAGTTGGACTCCTATATCCATGAGGAGGTTTTAGTTCCAGAGGGAGATGAGGCTAAGGCCTTACATAAGAAGTTGGTTATGGAAAAGAGGATTATTTCTAATTCAATCAAGGATCACCTCATACCACAGGTGTCGTCCCTCAAGACACCTAAATCTATGTTTGATGCCCTAACCAAACTGTTTGAAGGGAAGAACATCAATCAAAAGATGACTCTAATGAACCAATTAAAGAATGTAAAGATCCAGAATGAGGAGACCATCCAGTCATACTTCACAAGGGTCTCCCAAATCAAAGAACAGCTGGAAGCAGTAGATGAAGAAGTGGAGAATGAAGAAATTCTGATGACAACATTGAATGGTCTCCCTAGGTCATGGGATTATTTCATCCAAGGAATCTGTGCTAGGAAGAAGTTAGCCAAGTTCAATAGAATCTGGGAAGAATGTTCACGAGAAGAAGCTCAAATAGCAGCTCGAGAAGAAAAGATGGGACGTGAATATCAAGCTCTCACATTACATTCCAAGAAAGGAAGAAGGGAAAAGCATCATCACCAAGGTAAGCATTCTCATCAGAAAGGTTCATCCAAACTTAGATGTTATACATGCAATGAAATAGGACACTTTGATAGAAATTGTCCCATGAATAAGAATGGATCCAAGAAGAAGAGGAACTCCAAAAGAAGACATCATGCTCACAATATTGAGGATGATGATCCTCCCAGAAAGAGAGTAAAATAAGAAAGTGAAGACTCTTCAAGTGAAGAATAATATGTTCTGATATCCGCTCTAACGGGAACTGTAACTCATGGAAGAAAAGATTGGCTTATTGACAATGGGGCTTCCAAACACATGACAGGTTTCAAGGAATCTTTTGAGAAACTATCCAAAAATAATTCACCCCATAAGGTGAAACTTGGGGATGACTATCAATATCCCATAAAAGGTAGTGGTGAATCCTCCTATAAGCTAGACTCTCGAAAGTCTATGAAAATGAAGGATGTCTTGTTTATACCAGGACTAAAGAAGAATATTCTCTCCATATCGGCATTGGATGCAAAAGGCATGAGGGTTGCATTTGTAGATGGCCAAGTCCTCATGTGGTCAAGAGGAAATACTATTGATGATGCAATAGTGATTGGAGAACAAGAAGGAGGATTATACAAATTGAAGGGCCATCCAGAACAAGCATTGGTCCATGACATAGTAGAGCCAAATGAACTTTGGCACATAAGACTTGCACATGTGCACTACAGAGCACTACCACTTGCAAGAAAATTTGTTGAAGGTCTTCCAAAAATTCAAGCAAAACATGAAGGGGTCTATAAAGGATGTGCGAAAGGAAATAATACAAAGAAGACATTTCCAAGTAGCGAAAGATAGGCAAAAGGAATATTGTAAATCATCCACTCCGATATATGCAAACCAATGTCATCAAGTTCACCAAGCGGGTATGTATACTATGTTTCTTTCATTGATGACTTTTCTAGGAAGACATGGATTTACTTCATGAAGAACAAAGATGAATTTTTCAGCAATTTCAAGGAATTCAAAGCCTTAATCGAGAACCACACCGAAAAGAAGATCAATACCTTTCGATCAGATAATGGCGGAGAATTCACAACAAATGAATTCAAAGAATTATGCAAAGAATTAGGGATTAAGAGGGAGTTACCCACTCCATATAATCCACAATAGAATGGGGTTGCAGAAAGGAAGAATAGAACTATCTTGGAAGTTGCAAGAGAAATTCTTCATGATCAAGATCTTCCCATGCATCTATGGGCAAAAGCTGCCAGAACAGCAGTGTATGTACAAAACCATACTCCACATAGAGTACTCGAGAACAAGAGACCTGAGGAAGTCTTTTCTAGCAAGAAACCAGAAGTCAGCCATCTCAGAATATTCGGTTGTCCAGTGTACATACACATTCCAAAAGAGAAGAGAACAAAATTAGATCCTTCAGGAAAGAAGGGTATATTTGTGGGATACTCTGAAAGCTCGAAGGCTTATAGAATATATTTCCCAGGATTCAAGAAGATCGACATCAGTAGGGATGTAACATTTGACGAAGACACAGCTTACAAGAAATCCAGAAAGATACATGGAGAAGAACCTAAAGAAGCAGAAGCACCCAGAATTCATGATACAACCATGAATGAAGAGACTCAAGAAGAAGATCGAGAATTTGAAGAACCACAAGAACCTATAAATCTACCTCAAGAGAAGAATCCTCACAAGAGGAAACCTGCTTGGGTACAAGAAGCTATCCAAGGTGCGGAAAGATATGGGGCTCCAGAAGAGAATCGTAGAGAAAGAAAGAGAACTAGATCCTGCTCCAAATATGTAGCTTTACTATGTGACTTTATCAATAAAGAACCTTCCAATTACGAAGAAGTGGTAGAATGGAAAGAATGGAAGGATGCTATGATCGAAGAGTATTAATTGATCATGAAGAATGATGTTTGGGATGTTGTCCCAAGACCAGAAGGGAAGTCGGTTGTAACTTCCAAATAGATCTACAAGATCAAGCATGCTGCAAATGGTAGCATAGAGAAATATAAAGCAAGATTCATGGCTCGTGGCTTCTCATACAAAGAAGGAATAGATTGTGAAGAAACCTTTGCACCTGTAGCCAGATACACTTCCATCAGATTAGTACTTACTTTGGCTGCAGTGATGAAATGGAAGATACATCAAATGGATGTCAAGACTGCTTTCTTGAATGGTGTAGTGGAAGAGGAAGTGTACGTAGAGCAGCCACTCGATTTTGAGACACATGACAGGGAGTCTCATGTGTGTAGATTGAAGAAATCACTGTACGGTTTGAAACAGGCACCCAAGACATGGTACGGTAGAATTGATAGATTTCTATCTAGTTTGGGCTTTACCAAAAGTAAAGCAGATTCCAACCTTTACTACAATGTTGAAGATGGCAACCCAGTGATGCTCTTATTGTATGTAGATGATCTATTTGTAACAGGTATGTATGGGTTGATTATTCATACAAAGAGAAATCTTGCCACCGAGTTAAAAATTAAGGACTTGGGTATGATGCACTATTTTCTAGGCATGGAGGTGTGGCAAAATGTGGATGGAATCTCCCTCAGAAAAGGGAAGTATGCAGTAGAGATCCTGAAGAGCTTCGAGATGATGGACTGCAAGGCCATGACCACACCTATGGCATCGAACCTGAAGCTGTTGAGTGATGCTTCATCAGAAGCAGTTGATTCCATGATGTATCGTCAGATGATTGGGTCCTTGATGTACCTAACAAACACGAGACCAGATATTTGCTTTGCTATGAACACCTTGATCCAATTTCTGATAGATCCGAGACATGTTCACTTGATTTCTACAAAGCATATTTTGAGGTACCTTAGGGGTACAATTGATTATGGGCTCAAGTATAAGGAGAATCAGAAGATTAACCTGGAGAGTCATGTTGATTTATATTGGGTAGGCAGTGCCATCGATAGGAAGAGCACTTCATGGTGTTGCTTCAGTATGGGATCAGGTGTGATCTCTTGGTTTAGCAGGAAGCAATCCTATGTGGCACTGAGTACAACTGAAGAAGAGTATGTCACAGCTTGTTTAGCTATTTATGAGGCAGTATGGCTGAGGAAGCTACTATCTGATTTATTTGATCTCTAGATGGATGCTACTTGTATACATTGTGACAACCAGAGTTTCATGAAGCTGTCAGAGAATCTAGTGTTCCATGACAAGTCGAAGCATATCAAGATCAAGTATCACTATATCATGGATATGGTGTAGAGGGGAGCAGTGAAGCTCCAGTATGTTGCGATGGACAATCAGATAGCTGATGTGTTGACAAAGCCATTAGCTAGGGTGAATTTTGAGTACTTCAGGGAGAAGCTTGGTGTTCTCCAGATTGAGGTTCCCTCCAAGTGGAAATGATGAGACTCAGAGCCATTCTAACATGGTGAGAGGATTGGTTCCTTCCATGGTTAGATGTAAGGGCTGAGCCATTCTATCATGGTGAGAGGATTAGTTCCTTCCATGTCAGATATGAGTGTTGAGCCATTTTGATGTGATTGTAGGATTGGTTCCTACATGATTATAAGTAAGTGCTGAATGCCATTCTTGGAATGGAGTCACCTAGTCAACTACCAAGAAATATCAGTCTGGGACGAAGGGCCATTCTGATTTGACTGTAGGATTGGTTCCTACATGATCAGATGTGAGTGCAGAGCCCTTCTGACATGCATGTTTGATTGGTTCCTCACATGGGCAGATGTAAGTGCAAAGTCCTTTTGACATGCATGCTATATTAGTTCTTCACATGGGAAGATGTAAGTGCAGAGCCCTTTTGACATGCATGCTGGATTGGTTCCTCGCATGGGCAGATGTAAGTGTAGATCCCTTTTGAACATGTATGTTGGATTGGTTCCTCACGTGATCAAATGTAAGTGCAGAGACTTTTTTACATGTATGTTGGATTGGTTCCTCACATGGTCAAATGTAAGTGCAGAGCCTTTCTGACACGAATGCTGGATTGGTTCCTCTCATGGTCAGATGTGAGTGTTGGGCCTTTTTGACAGGGTTGTGGGATGTGTTCCCACATGGTCAGATTTGAGTGCTGGGCATGCCTTTCTGATATGATTATAGGATTGGTTCCTGCATGATCATATATAAGTGTTGGGTGGGCCATTCTGACTTAGGGTCAGATAAAAGCACTGAAGAAGACCTACATGGAGGCTAGGCCTATAACTAGCATGAAAAAGGGCTGGCTTTGTAGAACTTCCTATGACAAGAAGAATCATGAGATAGCACCCGTGATTATCTAGTGATGATGATCCAGCAGTGATGATCCAGATCCAGTGATGGTGTTCCAGTGATGATGATCCAGATCCATTGATGATCCAGATCCAATGATGATGATCCAGATCCAGTGATGATCCAGACCTAGAAGATGACTTGAAGATGAAGATGACTTGAAGATGACAAGGACTCGACGATGATCCAAATGATACAGAGAAGAAGACTTGTGCTGATAAATTGTGTTGAGAGAATACCTTCCTAGTTAAGAGGGAGTGTTAATGTAATTGTAACTTCGGAATGTATTCACTTGTATTTCTTATGTATTGTAACCCGATGTTTATTCTAGGATGTATTTGTAATGTACTTCAATCATGTCATGCCCCAATGTTCCTATCAGGAGTTTCTATAATGTAAACAAGTCATGTCAAGTCAAGGTGGGTAACCCTCCTATTGTCTAAGGGTTAAAGTCCCCACAGTTCTGGGGCACTAGGGTTATTAGACTCACCTAGTGAAGTCAGCCCTAGTTGGGTTTAGTCAAGTCAGGAATTAGTATAAATAGAGAGCTAGCCTCTCTATTTATCACACACTCAGTTGTAGCACATAGCTGAGGAAGAGGAAGACACTAGGGCAAGGAAGAAAGAACGTTACTGCTATCGAGAGATCATCTTACTGTTTTGGGTTTTACTTTTGGTGATGATTCTATCTCTAAGGAATTTGCAGGGTTTTCTCCTTTATGGTTTCCCCGAGGAAAAACACTGTGTTCATTGTCTCTTGTATTTGATTGTTGTGCTTGTTATTCTCTCAGTTAAAGATCCTAATGTAATACTAGCTTAATGTTAAAAACCTAACATGTTTATGGAAAGATATTTGTATTAATGTAATCAAGGAGATACATAGAATTACATGGGAAAGAACATTACAACCTATCCTTAATGCTGCAATATTCCATCCAACAATCCAAACCAAAGCCTCTAAAGAAAAATAGTAAGCCACCTAGAAATTCCACCAGCATAAAAGTACCATAGACCTTCCTTCCTTCCAAATGGATATAGGGTTTAATTTATAAGGCTAAAGGGATAGAATAGGTTGAGGATTAGGAGGATAAATCTAAGTGATCTTCCCTATAGGTTAGGAACCGAAATTCCACCTCACCTAGATAATAGGGATAGACCTCCACCTTCAAGAAGGGTCTCAAATCTTCATTTGTTTTCCCTCGAAACAGCACCATCGCACTTTCCAAAAATGGAAAAAGCGTCGACGTCACTCCTAGCAGTGGGAGACAGAGTGCCAGCGCCGGTGCACCTAGCTCGAAGGGAAAAAAGTGGCTTCAGTGCTCCTAGCATGAAGGATAAGAGTGTCTACCTTCCTAGAGAGGGAAAAAAGGCATGAAAAACATCAGTCTCAATCTACTTTAGCAAAGAGAAAACTTGGGGATTAGGAAAAGGGTTGACACATGACTCAACATGATGAGATTTCGGTGTAACAACTGCTTGGAAATGGTTTCTTGGTGTTCTTCACTTGAGCACATCCTTTGCAAACTCCTTCAAGCTTGACTTGAATTTCTGGTAAACCTGTGACAAGCTTGATCACAATTGGTAGTGCTTTGTAGTTCACATGAGCAAGTCTTATGTGCCATAATTCACATGAGTCTATATTTCCCTTTAGCTTGTAAATTCCTCCTTCTACTCTAATCACAACCGCATCATCTATTGTCTTTACTTTTGGCCACATAAGTAGTTCTCCATCTACAAAAGAAACTTTGAAGCTCTTCATATCTAGAGTTGAGATAGAAAGTAGATTCTTTTTCAATCCTGGGACATATAAGACTTCCTGCATATTCATAGACTTCCCCAATTCCATTTTGTAAAAGGATTCTCCCATTCCCTCGATGGGATATTGATAGTCATATCCAAGCTTTACTTTATAAGGAGATTCTTTCTGGGAAAGACTTCGAAAAGAGTCTTATACCCTGTCATATCTCTTGAAGCTCCACTATCTACAAGACAAGTGTCACTTCCATGAGATACTGATCCAATAAGGGATGACATCAAGACATATTCTTCAGTGGATTCTCCATTTTCATTGATATTTTATTTTTCTGAGACATCATCTTCTACTGCATAGTCATGTAACTTCTTGTTTACCTTCTTGAATTGTTCTGCTTTGAGTGGACAATTTCTTGCAATGTGTCCCATATTATGACATGTGAAGCATTCAAAATATGAGAAGTTTCTTTTGTATCTTGAGTTCCTTTGAAACTTCTGACTTCTTTTGGGAGGTCGATCATGGACCTTTCTCTTGTTTGATCCTTTCTTTTCATGAGTTTCCAAGGCTTGATCTTCATCATCATTTAAATTTTATTCTTTTCTGGCTATTCTTCCATCTTCTTGCACACACTCCTCACAAAGTCTGTTGAACTTGGTGAGATTTCTTCTAGAACATATACCTCTCATGAAAGATTCCCAATCCCTAGGGAGACCATTCAACATGGTCATCACAACTTCTTCTTCCTCCACCATGTCACCAATAGACTCAAATTGTTCTTTGATTTGAGACACTCTTGTAACGTATGAATACATGGTTTCTCCCTTTTGAACCTTCATTCCCTTAAGTTGATTTCTCAAGGTCATTCTTTTGTTGAGGTTCTTTCCTTCAAATAGATTTGCCAAAGCAGCAAACATTTATTTTGGAGTATTATTTGATGATACTTGAGGAATCAAATGATCCTTGATGGAGTCATCTATGATCCTTTTGGATTTGATCATGTCCTTCTTATGCTTGGTATTTGCTTCATCTCCCTCTAGATCCTTGACCTCTTCTTTGATGTAGCCTTTTAGGTCATTTTCTTCAAGGATGAGCATGATTTTATACTTCCATGCTCTGAATTTTTCTACTCCTTCAAGCCTTTCATCAAGCTTGGTTTTGTTTGTCATCTTCATGGAATTAGAACCTTAAATGGAAATATAGGAAGTAGTACTTACCAATTTGAGGACTGATTTTGGAACCTCATTCAGGATTACATAGGGTTTGATGGTAAAACCCTAATTTTTCAACTATGAACACTTATAGGGCTGAATGGTGGAAAATATGCGCCTCCCCAAGGAGAGCTAGATTGTATCTTGATTTTTCCCAAATTTGGTGATGGAACCTTGAATAATATGAAGCCCTAGTTCCTCTCAGTAGGAGTGACAAGTCAAAAATTGAAAATATTTGGAATTGAATTTTGCCACCACAAAAAGATGCACCCTCCTAGGGAAATTTGAACTAACCTTATTTTTTAGATGATCTAATGAGGGAGTTGCCCAGAATATAAAACCCTGGCTTCTTGTATTGAGGGAAAAACAACTACACAATGTATTGTTTCAGGTTTGCATTGATATCGTGTTATATTTTAAAAGTTTTATGCCCAATAATAAGAATATCACTAAAACAATGACAAGTACAGCAAGACAAAGAAGACACAAATATTTATCCTAGGAAACCCTCGTGGGGAAGAAAACCCAGCAAAACTTTCTCTATATAGAATCCAAGAAAGTACAGTGTAATACCACAATACTAATATAGATTGCTTCTCCTTCTCCAAATGGACTCCTCTTTCTCTTTCTAGCGAACATGCTTGAGTTGTGATTGTGTCCAAATGAGGAGGGCCCCTCATATATTTATACACATCAATTGTGAAGTCAAATAACCTAACAGGGTTGACTTCATCTTGTTAGATTTTTATCATTTAAGCAATATAATATTAGGATCTAATCTAAGAGAATGACATGCACAACAATAAACACAAGAGACAAGAGACACAAAGAATTTTCCTTGGGGAAACCATAAAGGAGAAAACCCTGCAACTTCCTCACAGATAGAATGAGCAGCAATAGCAAAAGTAAAACCTGAAAACATAAAGATGATCTCCGATAGCAGTTGTCTCTTTCTTTGATCCCAGCTTCTTCTCTCTCACTCATGCACCCCAGTAAGTGAGTGAGTGTGTGATAAATAGAGAGGCTCTATTGGCAAGGGCCTTGGGGTAAGTGAGTTGCACAGCATCGCGGCGGTTGCGCAAGCTCACGCGGTACCATGCAAGGGTAGATCGGTGTGATAAGCGGAAGAATAACCGCTTTTTGAATATTTATGTATATTTTTACCAAGTTTTGTTGCAATAGGTCAGTAGTGGTTAGAAGTCAGTTAGTAGTGGACCCTCAATGTAAAGGTTTAAGCCTATTTATAGATCTATCTTGAGGATATATGAGGGAAATTGTGCACGATTGTATGGATGTTGGAGTAGGTTCCCGCAGCTACAGGAAAAGCTCTTGTTTTGGAACGAGTAAGTCAAAGGTAACAGTACCTGAGCGGTCGAGAGGAGAAAGCTCAACCACTGCACTTAAGGTAGCGGCGAAGACAAGAGGGCTCAGTTACCCTCATAAAGGAAAAGGAGCAATGAGGCCGAGGTATTGAAGACAAAGGACAGAAAAGGAAGCGGCGCCAGTACCAATGGTCAACGTCGGGAAGCGTGGAAGACTGCAGGAAGCTGTGGTGTGACGGAAAGCAATAGTTCGAGTACAGATAGACCGACTGTCACAGATAGGGTTTTTGGGTTACTATTGGGAGAGGCCCACAGTGTTGTAATGGTGAGACCTTCGGGCCGCCTATAAAGGGATGTATTTTGTATTGTAAAAGGTTAGCTAGTTAGTTAGTTAGCTCATTAGCTATTCAGATAGTCGATGATCTGTTAGCTCATAGATCTTGTATTATAGAAGAGCCGAGCTCTGGTTCTGTTATTCAGTCTGTAGTATCTTACTATAACCAGTAGCTGACTCCTAGAGTATGTATGTAACAATCCACAGGGATTGAGAGAGAGAGAGAGAGGAAGAGTATATTGTAAGAGAAGCAATATAAGAAGAGAAGAGATCTAAGAGAGAAGGGCTCTTGGCGGTGTGCGTGGAGTTACCCAGAAGATCTCAGCTGCATATGAGGTTGCAGCAGAACTATGTTTACTCTCCCAATTTATAATATATAAACCAGTTCCCGTGGACGTAGCTTCTACCCTGGAAGTGAACCACGTAAAATTAGTGTGTTATATGATTATTTCATGTGATTGTGCTTTACTTAGTTGCTATCTTTTATCTATTACATGAATGCCGTATATCAGTTAGTAAATGTCTGTATGTTCTCATTCAGTTACAGCATTATAGAAAGTTAAAGGCGAGTTTAAATGTAACACGTGTCTGCCTATGAGTCCATCAGTGCTTGTTTCACATAGTAATAGTCACTTTGTTAAGTGCTTCCAGTATACTTATTCAGCAAGTTAAGTATAGCTATGTGAGTGTGTTGAACCGTGAAGTTCGTATAAGGTTGTTTAAACACCCTGTTGGAGGCTAGCCGAGTTATTCCTCCCAATGAGAATCCCTTTGGACCTTGAGAGTTGCTTTGGGTTGTACTATAGGAGATATCGCATTGACAGAAGGTGATATCACACCAACAGAGGAGCTGCGGTGCGAGATATCATAGATAGTAAGAACCACGGAAGGGAGAGTTTGCACATCGTCCTAGTCGCTGCAATGCGATAGGATTCCTCCTCCTGTTAGAGTCTGCGAGGAAGGGAGAACTGCGACTCGCAGGAGGATCTCGCTAGTTAAGAAGAGTCGCGAGACACCAAGATGCTACAGAACCTGGTTAAGGACACTTGAGTCTTTATCCAACCCATCTAAGATCACTTCGAGTGAGACTTTAGGCCACTCTGCAGTCTGTTGCCGAAAGGGCCAGTGAGTTAGGGGTATTGTTGGTACATTATAAGTAAACCCGGGTCTGCCCATAGTAACCAACAAATGGTTCCGTTGCCAGTTTTGAACAAACTAAGAGCTAATGTTCTGTTGGCATCCTACTAAAGAAGAACTCAACCAGTGGGTTGAGTCTACAGAAAGAGAATTTGTTGTGACAGAAAACAAGAGTCCTATGTTGAGTACAGAGGACTGGTTACAAAAACATATCTTCACTGATATACATACGATATTTTTTGCGACCTATGGAAATGAGTTGTACGATTGGTTATCAAATTTGACTGATCAGCATATATTCAAGAGGACAAGGAACATTGTCTGGACACTGCAGCTAATTCAGACTGTCAGGAGCATTGATAATCCCATTTCACGAGCAGTGGACTTCTGTCTTGCAAGTGTGCTAGAAGGCTTCATCACAGAGTTTGCAGTCGAATAGAGAAAAAGCTTCAGCGAAGCCGAGCGGTAATTCTTCAAAGGATATCGTGGTAAGTACCTGAACTCTTTAAAGTTGTCCGTTAAGATGCTATTACATGAAAAAGGAGTACTCGATATATATTCAGATGTATAAGTTCAGTAAGTGTAATGTCACAAGAGTTTGAGAGTGACTTTGATGAACTTGGACGTACACGTAGTGGAAATAAATATAAAGTAGATTTCAAATCTTCTGTCTTTGAAAACAGTTTAGACAATACTAGAGAACAGAGTCACAGTAATATAGAAAGAACAAAAGGGGGTATCCCTTACCATCCTTACACCCCACAGAAATCAATCAGGACTCAGAATAATCCCATAGGAACTCCATCTAGTAGCTCACATACAGTATATACTACCGCTACATCACCTATATCTACACCACCGAGTGGTAGTAACACAACAAATCAGCATCCACCACGTAGAAATAGAATGGGGGATGATATGAAGCTACCTACCTTTAAGGGTACATGGGCAGAAGACCCAGAGCAGCATTGGTTTCTATGTGAAGCTGTGTGGACCATTAAAGGGCTCCAAGATGATAATATTAAAATTGTACAGTTGGTCACCACACTTAGGGAATGAGCCTTAACATGGTATATGAAGTATACCTCAGTGGTACCCAAAACACTTGTACATGTCAGGACCACCATGATCAAAGAATTTAAGAAACCTAAGTCTGAGTCACAGTGCATTACAAAGCTCAAAGACATTAAACAGTCACCTACAGAGTCAGTAAGGGACTTTGATTAGAAATTCAAATCCCTTATAGACCAATTTAGCTTTGAGTTTGCGCCGAAGCAGCACAAGGAATGGTTTATTGCTGCACTGCTCCCCCACATCAGACTACCACTGATGTAGCAGAAACTCTTGATGCAGGATGACGCATTGGAGATGGAAATGAAACTAGAGGCATCACCTCTAGTTGAGACTAGTACAGGTATGACAAACCTACATAACCAATTAGCTAATCTCACCTTACAGATGCATGAGATTAAGAAAGGAAAAGAGATTGCACAAGAAATATGGTGTATAAAGTGTAAAGCACTAGGCCATACTAAAGATAACTGTCCAGAATTTGTTGAATATCTAGAAAGTGGGGCTCCTAACCCCTTAGGCCGTGGTGTGAACTATGCAGAACAAGAGGAAACCCACCTCAGCAATGCCCTTTACTTCAGAAGTATGTACAGACACCTAAGAACTTATATGGTAACTTCTGTAAGTCCGTAGGACATGATGAACATAATTGTAGAGCTTATGATGTCATGGTTGAGAGAAAACATGACTTATACAGAGTCCAATTAGAGACACCAGGTCTAGCAGTAGGACCACAGCAGGATCCGGCTCATGTTGGCCGAGGAGGAGGATTCAAAGGACGAGGCCGTGGAGGAGGCTTTGGTCGTGGTGAAGACTTTGGCTGTGGTCGTGGACCGATCACTTGTTACAACTGTGGAGTTATAGGACATTATGCTAGGGATTTCCAGAGCCCTACTACCACATGTAACTATTCCAAATCTTACGATCACGCTATAGAAGAATGTCCTACCTTGATAGCCAAGATCAGGGAACCTAAGCCAGCAACACACCAGAACATTCAGTTTATTGCTGCTGAATAGAAGGAACCAGAACTAAGATTCAACATTGCGACTCGCAGCGGTGCTTCCACCAGTGGGACATCGCCGGATACTGAAAAGAACACAGGTCCGGAGTGGGTGCGCAAAGCCACTACTAAATCAACACCACTTGACTTGCAGAAGAATAAAGAGACATTTTAGGAAGCTAAAACTTTCTTTAATGACCCTACGCAATCAAGATCACAGGTACATCCATCTAGGGGTGTACCATAGCCAACACCATGTGGTGTTAGCCCTGTTCAGATATCACAGGCTACCACATCGGGAAGGTGCGATGAGGATGAGTCGATAGGAAGTGTACAATCCTTCCTGCGGAGTTGCTTAAAACTCGTGAGAAATGAGAAAGCTATCGGACAGCTTCAGCGCATCATAGATCAGTGTCAGCCATCTTCTTCCATGAGCAGTGCACAGCATGATGTTCATAATATTATGGGATATACAAGAACAGGAAGAGAGATGCGACTCACAGCACAAGCTGGAGAATTTGAAATGGATGAGTTAATCCTAGATTTAGGATCAGAGGTAAATGTTCTAACTAAGTAGACATGGGAACAGATGGGTAGCCCTAAGTAATCCAGATCACCTATCCATCTGAGACTAGCCAATCAGCAGCGGGTATCGCCACTGGGTCGATTACCGCACGTGCCAGTTGACAATGGCGTAGTTCGCAGCTTTGCAGACTTTGAAGTTATAGAAATCATTGGCGATAGTAGACCGTACCCAGCGCTACTAGGTATTGATTGGGAAATTGGTAACATGGTTGTTATCGATTTAAAGAAGAGACAAATTACCTTCGAGGACAATCAGATTCGGGTCATCGCACCATTGGATCCTTTTCAGGGTCCCAGATATATTGAACCTATCCGAGCAGAGGATGAGGCACGTAATATGGAGAGCCTCTATCAGATGACGGCCAATCAGAGCGACTACATCAATCCAACCATAGAAGGGAACATTAGTTGGTGATGCAACGGCTCATGTGTATCAGACTCGGATGTTGGCCTAGAGAACTGGCAGAACAGACTTTACAAAGTCTCAGCTTGCAGATGTGCGTTTATGACTAAGTCACTGCGATGGATTGGCGTAGAGATTAAGGATAATCCATCATTTGATGGCTTAGTAGACGTCAACTATTTTTTAAATAATTTTGAATGGAAAATCCCTCAGGAACAAAGGATGTCAGTCATTGACCTTGCAGTAAGAGCCACACCTGCAAGATGGTGGCAAGCACATAGAGAACATATCGCATCATGGGATGACTTCAAGAGATTGATGGCAATCAAGTTTTCTAATAACAAGGAGTATCTACAGAAGAAGTACACAGAAGAAAGTGACCCCAGGTCACATATTGAAATGTGTGAACAGAATTGGTCGGACATTCCAAAGGATGAATGGGTTCACCTATTCATTCATACTTTAGACCGAATTCCAAAGAACTGGTACACTGAGACCAAGTTACGCAGAGGAACCATTACATGGCCACTTATGATAGACAGCTTTGAACTCACTTTCGCTTTTGAATCTAAGTATCCAAGTATCGATCAGGCTCTAGACGTCATAAAGACTAAGATATTTGAGGACTATACCCTATCAGTACATACTCAACCCGAGTGGGCCATCCAGTTAGAAGATGTGCTCGAGTGTTATAACTTCGCAGCAGAACCAGAGGATGAGGATGAGGATCCTCGCAGCATCAACTTTCCGGATTCAGAAGGGACTCGCGATGTTGATGGATCAAAGCTACAGATTCCAGCTATCACAGACCCCATCAAGATTAAAAAGATCAATATTGGCACAGACACAGAACCAAAGCTTGCCTCTATTGGAGACTATTGGGATGATGAAATGGTACCACACATTGTAGATCTATTACACGACTATCAGGACTTATTCCCCACTAAGTTTACAGAAATGAAGGGAATAGTAGGAGATCTGGGAGTAATGAGGATACCATTGAAAGCGGATGTTAGGCCAGTCAAACAGCGTCCATACAGATTAAATCTGTGGTATAAAGAAAAAGTTAAGGATGAGATCGAGAAGATGCTAGCAGCAGGCATCATTGAGCCCGTAGAAGAAAGTGAATGGGTTAGTCCCATGGTCGTGCAAGAAAAGAAAACCAAAGGAGAAATTAGAATTTGTGTCGATCTGCGTAAACTCAACGATGCATCACTTCATGACCCATTCCTGACACCGTTTACTGATGAAGTGTTATACAATGTGGGAGGACAGGAGGTCTACTCCTTCACTGATGGCTTTTCAGGCTATCGCTAGATCAGAATCCATCCAGAAGATCGATATAAGACCACTTTTGCGACAGAATGGGGCTCATTCTAGTATATGGTAATGCCCTTTGGTCTTAAAAATGCACCAGCTATCTTTTCAAGAGTAGTAGTTGCTGTATTTAAAGAATACATCCATAAATTCTTAGAGGTTTATTTTGATGACTGGACTGTATTTGGATTAATCGACAAGCACATAGGAGATTTAAGACTGATGTTAGAGAAATGTAGGCAGTACCAGATTTCTCTGAACTTGAAAAAATGTATATTTTGTGCGCCATTTGGTATTTTGTTGGGTCACATTGTTTGCAGACAAGGCTTGATGGTAGATCCTACAAAGATTGCCATCATTGTAAATCTTCCAGCACCCAACTCAGTCAAGCAATTAAGGACAGTACTTGGTCATACCGAGTACTATATAAAGTTCATCAAGGGTTGTGCAAAGGTCACAGCACCGATGGAAAAGCTGTTAAAGAAAGATGCCAAATTCCTATGGAATGAGGAATGCTAGAAAAGTCTAGACACTCTTAAAGAGAAGATGGTTACAGCACCCATCTTAGTATTTCCAGACTAGACCAAGCCATTTCATGTACATGTGGATGCATCTGGCATCACACTGGGGATCGTCTTAACCCAGCCAGGAGAAGGGGGTATCGATCACCCTATCGCATACTCAAGCAGAAAGCTATCCACTACAGAAAATAACAACACCACTACAGAGAGAGAAGGTTTAGCTATGGTGTATGCTCTACAGAAGTTTAGGCACTACCTGTTGGGTGCCTCATTCAAGATGTTTACTGACCATTCCACTTTAAAGTACTTAGTCAATAAGCCAGTCACTAGGGGGAAGAATCTTTAGATGGTTACTCCTGTTTTAGGAGTATGATTTTGAAATCATGGTGAGACCAGGAAGATTAAATGTCGAACCTGATCATCTGTCACGGATAGACTTAGGAGAAGCTACAGCAAGAGAAACTAGTTGTTAGTGGCTCAGGGGTGAGCCACAAGTAAGTGTTAGGGAACTGTTGGAGTAGGGTCCCGCAGCTACAGGAAAAGATGCTGTTTTGGAACGAGTAAGTCAAAGGTAACAGTACTTGAGCGGCCAAGAGGAGAAAGCTCAACCACTGCACTTAAGGCAGCGGTGAAGACAGGAGGGCTCAGCTACCCTCATAAAGGAATAGGAGCAATGAGGCCGAGGTATTGAAGACAAAGGACAAAAAAGGAAGTGACGCCAGTACCCACAGTCAGCGCCGGGAAGTGTGGAAGACTGCAGGAAGCTGTGGTGTGATGGAAAGCGGCAGTTCAAGTACAGATAGACCGACTGTCACAGTTAGGGTTTTTGGGTTACTATTGGGAGAGGCCCATAGTGTTGTAATGGCGAGACCTTCGGGATGCCTATAAAGGGATGTATTTTGTATTGTAAAAGGTTAGCTAGTTAGTCAGTTAGCTCATTAGCTATTCAGATAGTCGATGATTTGTTAGCTCATAGATCTTGTATTATAGAAGAGCCGAGCTCTAGTTCTTTTATTCAGTCTGCAGTATCTTACTGTAACCAGTAGCTGACTCCTAGAGTATGTATGTAACAATCCACAGGGATTGAGAGAGAGAGAGAGAGAGGAAGAGTATATTGTAAGAGAAGCAATATAAGAAGAGAAGAGATCTAAGAGAGAAGGGCTCCTGGCGGTGTGCGTAGAGTTACCCAGAAGATCTCAGCTGCATATGAGGTTGCAGCAGAACTATGTTTACTCTCCCAATTTATAATATATAAACCAATTCCCGTGGACGTAGCTTCTACCCTGGAAGTGAACCACGTAAAATCAGTGTGTTATATGATTATTTCATGTGATTGTGCTTTACTTAGTTGCTATCTGTTATCTGTTACATGAATGTTGTATATCATTTAGTAAATGTCTGTATGTTCTCATTCAGTTATAGCATTATAGAAAGTTAAAGGCGAGTTTAAATGTAACAAGTGTCTGCTTATGAGTCCATCAGTGCTTGTTTCACATAGTAATAGTCACTTTGTTAAGTGCTTCTAGTATACTTATTCAACAAGTTAAGTATAGCTATGTGAGTGTGTTAAACCGTGAAGTTCGTATAAGGTTGTTTAAACACCCTATTGGAGGCTAGCCGAGTTATTCCTCCCAGTGAGAATCCCTTTGGACCTTGAGAGTCGCTTTGGGCCATACTATAGGAGATATTGCATTGATAGAAGGTGATATCGCACCGACAAAGGAGCCGCGGTGCGAGATATCGTAGATAGTAAGAACTGCGGAAGGGAGAGTTTGCGCATAGTCCTAGTCGCTGCGATGCGATAGGAGTTCTCCCCCTGTCAGAGTCCACGAGGAAGGGAGAACTGCGACTTGCAAGAGGATCTCGCTGGTTAAGAAGAGCCGCAAGACACCAGGATGCTATAGAACCTGGTTAAGGACACTTGAGTCTTTATCCAGCCCATCTAAGATCACTTCGAGTGAGACTTCAGGCCGCTCTACGGTCTGTTGCCGAAAGGGCCAGTGAGTTAGGGGTGTTGTTGGTACATTATAAGTAAACTCGGGTCTGCCCATAGTAAAACAAAAATGGATAAGATCTTGTGTGATCTATTTTATGGATAATTTTATGTCTTAACTGTGATTTTATCCGGGTTTCTTCTTAATGTATGCAGTCTCCGGTTTTGGAGAAGAATTGTGTAATATGGTACATTTGCGCAAAGTTAATATGATACGATGAATATGGTTCAATTATTTTCTGTTCTTATAGATCTGTTATGATGTTGTGGCTCTGTTTTGTTACAATGGCATAATATAGATGTGATTCAGTCTCTTTCTGCTATATTGATGCGATGTGTTGCTTTTATGTTGATTCAATCTATGACTGTTTGATGTACTATGAGTAATGATGTTCCATGAATAATGTTGCGATATTGTGACACTGTTTGGTGATTTTTTAAGGTATGGTGTCCCTCTGTTGGATCCCCATATCCTCCTCTCCCACTATTGGAGACTCTATTCTGACATATTTCCCTTGAATGCCTCGGGTGAGACCTCGTCTACTCCGCAGATGTTGCTGGGTAGGGTAAAACATGTCTGGGTTGGTGCTCACTAAGATTGTGTTGTAGGGCGTCGATAGAGTGGGAAACCCTATCAACGAAGATTTGTTGGTGGGTTTCACCAACAAATGGTTTTTTTTCCAAGACCAAGTTGCAAATAAGAGGGGGATATGTTCTATCATACAACTCAATCAGAGATCGAGGGATGGTTTGATGTCAGCAACAAATGGTTCTGTTGCCAAGACTGAGTTGCAAATAAGAGGGGGATATGTTCTATCATACAACTCGATCAGAGATCAAGGGATCATTTGATCAAAAGTTGTGGGAGTTTTCTGAAGCGAAAAACCAGAATCATAAGCTATCGACGAGCCACTGGTTGGATAGATATATCCATGACGGTCCCCATGAATGGTTCTTTTGTGAATTCCATATGCTCTTGCATGAATGGTTGGAAAAGTTTGCTAAGAGGAAGACAAACTTTCAAGGAGGAGAGCCAACATCCTAAACCCCAAAATTGATCTAGGAGCTACAAGAAACTAGCAACAAGGCATCACGGGTAGTCGAGGTATGGTTGGATAGTATCTTAGAAGGATACATCATTGAGTTTGCCGTTGATACTAATAAATCTTTTAGCAAAATAGAAAGGGAGTTTTTCAGTGGACCACGTGGAAGATTCTTATTGTCGCTTCAACTAACCATTAAGAAACTAGTCTATGAAAAGGGTATCCTAAAGATGGACCAAGAGTAGTGGAACTATGGTGTGCGGGGGATGTAGGCACTGCGACAGAAAGGGGGGAAATGCATAAGGAAGTAAAGGGTATATGGGCATGAGTTCTAATGAGAATGTAAAGGTCACTGAAGAAACAAGTGGTTGTACAAGGGGAGGAGCAAGGTTTCAAGAAAATAGGTAGAGGATGGGAGAAGGTCATGCTGAAGTCGAAGTGCGATGCCATGAAGAACAACCACATGGGACGAAGTGACCTTTTTGTGACGACGAGGACATATAGCCCAGGCTACACCTGAAAGAGCAACATGATCAAACCCCAGGAGTAACGTGTCTACTCCTCCGCGCACTACTCCACCACAAGGAAGGAACATGCATTCTACGTCAACTTGCCCGACGTGTCAGCAACAGTTTAGTAATAGAGCACCAGTAGGAGGAAGAAGGTCCAGAATTGCAGGAGATGAAATGAAGTTGTCGATATTCAATGGAAATGGAACCAACGATCCAGAGCAGTATTGGTTCTTATGTGAAGCGATCTAGACTGCTCAACAAACTATTGATGATGATGTCAAGAAACGTCAGCTAGCCACTACTCTGAGGGGTCACGCAATGAAATGGTTTAGGAGATTCATGCGGGTGCCTTAGGGAGGTACTGCAAAAACATTGGACAAGATCAAAACAGGGATATTTGAGGAATTTAAGAAGTCGAAGTCCAAAGCTCAATACATTACTAAATTAAAAGAGATCAAACAATTCCCTATTGAAAAGATTTGGGATTTTGATTAGCGATTTAAGACATTGATGGCTTGGGTCAGTTTTCAGATGAGCGATGTTCAGCATAAAGAATGGTTTATCACAACGCTTGTCCCTCATATCCGACAACCATTAATGCAGCAAAATATTATGATGCAGAGCGAGGCTCTGGAGACCACGATGAAATTGGAGGCATCGCTAGTAGGGGAAACCATCGTTGGAATGAATTAGATTCAGGTGCAGTTGGCCAATTTGACATTGCAATTGCAAGACATCAGAAAGGCTAAGGAATATCTCGATGATCTTTGGTGCACCTGTTGCCATGCAAGAGGACATACCAAGGATACCTGCTCGACATTTTAAAACTATTTGTTGTCAGGATCCCCCAATCTGTTGAGTGGTGCTGGTGCACCCTGGTGTCGTATCTGTTAGGTCCATGGGCATCGACATAAGAACTATGATTACATGCAAAAGATGGTTACCAAAGCAGAAAGTTTGTACTGTACATTTTATCAGTTAGTTGGACATGACGACAAAAACTGCCACGCTTATGATTTTCTCCAGAAAAGGACACATGATTCATACTCTATGAAAGGGGAAGACCCCGGACAGCGCAAGCACAGTAGCAAGTAGTATAACCAATAGCACAGGTATTGTATACTCCACTGCCTCCATTGCAGTTCATCCCTGCGTAAACACAGCAACAATTTATAGCGTGGCTGCAGTTTGCACCACAGCCACAAATGGTGGTACAACTACAGTATAACCACGCACCATGACTACAATATAATTAGCCACTATATGGTCAAGCTATGGAATATGTTCAGTAGAAACCTAACCCACTACAACAACAAATGGCCCAACCATAGTATCAGCAAGGAGGATTCTGAGGAGGATTCTGTGGAGGGTTCAAAGGTCGAGGAGGAGGATTTGGCCGCAGAGGAGGACGAGGTCATGAATCAATCCAGTGCTACACCTGCAAGGTATTTGGGGATTACCAGAGGGAGTGCCCTCATGCGTAGTGCACATCTTGTGCAGCCAACAATAATAATGTTGAAAGTTTCCCTCAGTTAATTGCAAAATGGCAGGCAGGACAAATTCCTCAATTACAGAATGCGCAGAATCAGAATCAACCTGCATTTCAAGTAGAGAACCAGTCGATAATGCATAACCAGGTCCCACTATAGACTTAGACTCAGAACCTGCCTTAGACACATAACCAACTGATGAATCAACCATTGAATTAGAACCCGTCTTTGAACTAGGGATCAACAGTTTCCACTATTCAGGCCAAGCCGTGAATGAAGGATGTCGATGTGGGGATTGTCACTCACGCCAGTGCAACAAATAGAGATGATGGACCACGGCTACAAGGTTGGCTCACTGGTAAGAAGAAGGTCACATTTGATATTGCTACAGAGAAAGATACCTTCTTTGACACAAAGGATGTAATCGGGAGAAATCTAGGTAAGTTACCAATTATTGATATGCCTTCCACTTTCGACCCCTTCGTAGAAGCAGGACCATTGTGGCAGTATGGTACCCTACGCAAGTTATTTGAGAGTTTTCTATCATTGTTGAGGGACTCAGATGCCCTTATCGAGCTTGAGACATTATTGCACCTCCCAGATAAGATAGTGAAGGATTCTGTTTTGAATTCCTTGCAAAAAAGGAATACCGGCAAGGAGATGAGGATGAATATCCAGATTGGAGATTATGAGGTTGACTCAATCATTTTGGACCTTGGATCAGATGTAAACATCCTAATAAAGCAAACCTGGAAATTGATGGGATAGCCAACATTGGGATGGTCGTCGATACAGCTACGTGAAAACCAGGCTAAGGTTCAGCCCATTGGTCGTGTTTCAAACTTGGTTGTCGACATTGAAGGTGTGAAAACACGTGATGACTTTGACGTGATAGAATTTGTAGGAGATGGTGGTTCCTATCTCGCGCTGCTAGGAATTGGATGGGCTAATGATAGCATGGCAGTTATCAACTTCAAAAAATGTGTTATGACATTTGAAAACCAGGATGTTAGGTTCATTGATCCTATGGACCCTCAGGAAGGATAGCGATATATCGAACTAGTAAAGGATGAAGTCGAGAGAAGTTGGGATCATGGTTATAACATCTTCGAGGACTATATCCATCCTACAGTTGATGGTGAACTTGGATGGTGAGGCACAAGCTCCACATCCTCTGATTCTAAATATGCTCTAGAAAATTGGCAGAATCGATTGCATAAAATATCATTCAAAAAATGTCGGTTGATTACACAGTCTCTTCAAAATGTTGCGACTAAGATAGTCAAGTTACCGAATTATGAAGGATTGTCGAGGCTATAATATTTCTTCCAGGTATTTGAAGAGAAGGTTTTTGAACCACAAAGGGTACTAGCTCTTGATGTAGCACTGAAGGCTACTCCAGCTCTATGGTGGGTGACACACAAATAGACGATCCATGACTGGGAGCAGTGTCGCAGGTTAATGATGGTCCACTTTGGAAATGTAGAGGTCTATCATGCTAGGAGATATGATAGATGAAATGACCCCACCATTCATTTCATAAAGTGTCATACGTTATGGACATCGTGACCTAGAGATGAATGGTTTCATGCTTTTGTTCATACTCTAGAAGATATGCCAAGATCCTAGTATGTAGTAGCAGAATTGCGCAAAACCATTACCACTTGGGAGGAGTTGTCAGTTTTCTTTGTGCAAATGTTTAGCTTCCAGGATGCCAACCCTGAGCTATGTAACGCTTTACACATTATTCATGACATATTACTCAAAGTCATCCCTATTGCATACCCCGTTGATCTTCATGCAAATTGCTCCATCCAATCCATGATGACGTGCTACAACTTGTCTGGGGAACCTGAAGATGATGACGAGCTGTGAAATGTTAATATTCCAGAGTCCGAAGGAAGCCATGGTGTCGCAAATCCTGACATACCGATGGACTCGATGAATCATCCATTGAGGATCCAAAAAGTTAACATTAGGTCAGTAGAGAATCCAAAATTTTCTAATGTCGAAGACTATTGGGGTGAAGAGATGATGGCCAAAATCACAAATCTACTGCATGAATTCCAGGACCTTTTCCCAATGATATTTTTCAGAAATGAAGGGGATACTCGACGACTTGGGGGAAATGAAGATTCCACTCAAGCCAGACTCAAAACCAGTACACCAGAGGCTGTATAGAGTGAAACTGTGATACAAGGATCGCGTGAAAACTGAGATCGATAGGTTGCTCAATGCTGGGATCATTGAACCTATAGAAGAATCAGAATGGATAAGCTCGATGGTGGTCCAAGACAAGAAGACTGGTGAAATCCACATTTGTGGCAATCTGAGAAAGTTGAATGATGCATGTGTACATGATCCGTTGTTGGGCACTAGGGCAGACCTGGGTTTTATACCTTTAACTTCGCACCAACAAAAGACCCACATTGTTGGCCCTTTCGGCAACAACCTGCGAACAGGTTGCAGTCTCACCCAAAATAGCTATGGGATGCCGCAGAACCAGGTTTCTGCAAGCAGAAGAGGGATATTAATATACCTTTAGATTTTAACAGATTATAAATATAAATCACAGAGCTTAACATTCACTTATTTAGCTTTGCGGTTAGATAAACAAATAGTGCCTTGCGCAACCCTTTCCTAGGAATTCACAGCGAAGTTATTATCTAGCAGTGATCTTTACTTATCAGATATATAGATATTAATGCATGAAAGAAACACAACAGAAATAGCACACAAAACCACGACACAAGATATAACGTGGTTCACCCCCAGTGTAGGGGTTACGTCCACAGAACTGCATTTTATTCAACTTTCTACAAAAACCACAGTTCTGATCTGTGCACTCAGCTGCAGATCCTTTAAGTCCTCAAAGCCGCACACACAGCTGCAGATTTCCTTAATCACCAAAACTCTCTGCGCACACAGCTACAGAGGTCATCCACGCACACAGCTGGGACTTAACCTTTTCTTACAAAAATAGCCTTAGCTTCGCATTGATTCCTCTTTCATAAAAAGCCTAACCTTACTTCTTTACAAAAGTGCTTATTTATAGTGCACCTGTTACAAAACCATGGTCTTAAACCATGGGCACCCTGAACCCTAAACCCTGGACTTAAACCATGGGTTTATTACAAACAGAGGACTTTGACTCAACCCTGACACCCCTAACACTATTTTGAGCCGTAACTCCGCTTACAAACTCCAAAAACCCGCGGGGTTACCCACCTTAAGGACCGTTGGGGTGCGCGCCCCAACATCCGTGCCTGATCCCTTTTACAGATGAAGTCCTGGAAGGTGTAGGTGGCGAGGAGATATATTCCTTCACAGATGGATTTTCAGGATACCACCAGATCCAGATCGTGAAGGAGGATCACCATAATACTACGTTTGTCACCAAGTGGGGCTGTTTTCAATATACCATCATGCCTTTTGGGCTGAATAATGCACCTATTGTATTCTCTCGCGTAGTTGTCTCTGTATTTATAGATTTTATTCAAAACTTCCTGTAAGTATATATGGATGACTGGACCATTTATGGCCTAATTAGAGACCATTTGGACAATCTACGATTGATGCTGGAATGGTGTAGACAGCATCAGATTGCATTGAATTCAAAAAAATCTATTTTCTATGCACCCTTTGGCATGCTTCTTGGGCACATTGTATGCAAAGAAGGTATGTTGGTAGATCCAATGAAGATTGTGCTGATCCTTAGTTTACCGCCGTCAACGAATGTAAAGATGCTCCGGGAAAAACTGGGACATACGGGATACTATCGTAAGTTTATCAAAGCATACGTTGTGATTATCGCTCCCATGGAAAAGCTATTAAAGAAAGACACTGCATTTGAATGGTCTCCAGAATTTCAAGGAAGCTTCGACACCCTCAAGGCCAAGATTTCCTCTGCACCAATACTGGTTTTCCCTAATTGGAATAAATAATTCCATGTGCATGTTGATGCCTCTTCTACTGCGCTGGGGGTTGTTCTTGCGCAGCGAGGAGAAGGCGACTTGGATCATCCAATAGCATATGCCAGTAGAAAGTTATCATTTGCTGAATGAAATTATACCACAATTGAAAGGGAAGGATTGGTGATGGCTTATTATCTGCAAAAGTTCAGGCACTATTTGTTGGGGGGACATTTCAAGATGTTCACTGACCATTCTGCTTTACAATACCTAGTCAATAAGCCTATGTAGGGGGGGAGAATATTTAGGTGGTTGCTTTTTTTCCAGGAGTTTGATTTTGAAATAGTGGTAAAGTCAAGACGGTTGAATGCTGGCCCGAATCATCTGTCGCGTATTGTAAATGGTGAAGAACCAACCAATATTGATGATGGCTTACCAGATGTGTAATTGTTCTGGGTTGACATCACAGATGATCACTATGCACCAATTATTCAATTTCTGTCTACTGGTGTCACCCCAGCAGACATGTTGACTAGTCAAAAGAAGCAGCTGGTCGTAAAAGCCTCTGATTTTCAACTAAATGCTCGGCAATTATACAAACTTGGATCGGATGAAATTTTGTGACGGTGCGTCTTTCCGCATGAGCAGGGTCCCATTCTAGAAGAAGCACATGCAGGAATCACAAGAGGTCACTATGGAGGCCGCTCTACTACATGAAAAGTGTTGCGTGTTGGTCTATGGTGGCCCACGTTGCATAATGATGCCGTAGAATATCCAAGGAGATGTGATGTCTACCAGCGGGTTGGTAAACTATTGCGGAGGGATGAGATGCCACTAGTGCTGCAGGTGACTCTGCAACTGTTTGATAAATGGGCTGTAGACTTTGTGGGTCCTATCGATCCTCTAGGTAAGCACATTGGTGCTCACTATATTATTACTGCAACTGACTACCTGACTCAGTGGGAAGAAGCTACACCAATTGTTGATTGTACCGCTGCAACAATAACATGGTTTATTTTTTAGAACATTGTGATGCAATTTGGGTGTCCTAGAATCCTGATGAGTGACCAGGGAAGTCACTTTGTCACCTGGATAGTAAAAGCGCTAACTAAGGAGCTCCAGATACAACATAAGAGGAGTACACCATACCACCCACAGGAAAATGGTACTGTCGAGGCCTTCAACAAAATTTTGGAGACAATGCTGACCAAGGTGTGTAACGATAACTGCGATGACTGGGATTTAAAAATTCCTGTAGTTCTATGGGCCTATCGCACTACTTGCAAATAGTTAATAGGTTAGACACCATTTAAGTTGGTTTGTGGGCAAGAGGTAGTCATTCCTATGGAGTATATTGTTCCCAGCTTGTGCATTACCGCAATGATAGGCATGGATGATGCAGAGGCATTAGAAGAATGCACTGCATAATTAATTCAGCTTGAAGAAGATCGTTTCATTGCAGGATTCCAGCAATAGGTTGCGAAGGATCGACAGAAGGCATGGCATGATCACCATGTTAAGCAAAAATAGTTTGTGACTGGATATTTGGTGTTGTTATATGATAGTAAGTTCATCAAGCATCCAGGTAAGTTACAAATGCACTGGTTAGGTCCCTATCTTGTTCGGTCCATTACATCTAGAGGTGCAGTTCATTTACAACAATTAGATGGTGGATTGTTGTCAAATCTCATTAACAGGAGTCACTTCAAGCCCTATAGAATAGGGCCAGCGGTGCACACCACTTGAGGTGTTAAAAAAAAATATGAAGATTTGTAGTTCAGCATAGCCAAGCAAGCCCTAAGGAAGAGGCTGCGCAAGGTTAACTGATTACTTGAGGTAATCAGTTAACCATTTGCGACAGTCGCAGGGCTGTGGGGTGATCAAATCAAGTAATAAATGCAGGTATTTAAATCAATTGGCTGGCGGCGCTTGTTGCAGCGACCTGCATTAATGGGTGATCTGACCGTTAGAAGAATAACATTGCCAACAGATTTGGTGTCATTAAGATCTGATTTAGCAATAATGATGAATTTCGATTGGAAATGGCTATAAAACACTGTGTAGGATGCGTCGGATGGAATTCTTCAGTTGCGTGAGCAAAAGTAGAAGGTCAAGTTTGTGCAAAGTGTTGAGTGAAGTGTAGTTTTAGTTGTTGAGTGTATTTCAGGTTTTGAGGGGTAAGGGATGCTAAGAGGCCTTAACGCCATAGAAATTTCTAGTGAGTATGGGTCCCCCATTCGGCCCATGCCTATAGAAGAAGAAATAATGAGTATTCTAGTGGGTTTGTCATCCATTCCTAAGAGGAAGCGGTAGACTCAAAGACCCAGTCCTACACCACCAGAGAAGAGGCAAACTCGCACATCTGTGAGAATGCGGGAAGAAGGAACTGCACATACTAGGCCGTCGAGCTCAGGAGTTGTTGAGTCCACGGCACCATGGGGTGTCTCGGTTCATGATATTTTGGGATACATCACTCCTACACGTCCAGGATCCAATCCATAGTACCTAACAAAGAATCAGAAGTACCCTCCGAAGTTGTCAGTGCTACAAGAAGGGATGACGTACTCGGTCGATATCATCCCTACGTTGATCAGGTTTAAGTTCGATGATCATGACCTAATCCAAATTAAATATGTCCAGGATGAGCCATATGAATCTATCCCCATGACACCTGGTGGCCCCATTCAGCTAATTCTGAAACCATGGGCCAGTGGGTTAGACAAGTCTGGTCTATTGGGGCTCATCAATATGCCCCATTTCTGCCACTTGAACGAAGCACATGCATGAGTGAAGAAATTGTTGGTGTGTTTCCATTGAGGGATGCTTTGGCTGACTACACCAATCCCAATTATAGTCGACTTGATTGTAAGTATTACTGGCTTGCCGAAGGCTGGGGAGGACCCAGTGTGGTACATTCGTGGGAGAGATACGGAAAAGAGACTTGCCAAGCAGATGAAGGAGCATTTTGGTTTATAACAGGATGGTCGTGCTTATCGCATTGACAACATTAGCTCACAGGTGGTGTGCATTGGCGCAAGAATTTTGGCTAGCAAGGTGGTTCGCAGTAATCGACCCGTCCAATGCAATTTAGGTGTTGTCGCCTGTGCCTAGAAATGTGTTGAGGTAGTACAAATGAATTGGTCTCTATTTTTGTTAAATCAGTTGCTTGAAGATGTGCTTGCTACTCATACCAGGAGGCCCTTTTCCTATAGTTGGCTACTGATTCTTATCGCTCTCGTTGCTTGAATGGAACCTAAATACTACCAACCGATGGTGGGTGAGGAAGTCAAGGTTCGCCACGGTGCCCGCTATCAGAATCTATGGTGGGTCGAAGAGCCTAGTCGACAAGTAGACTGTGCCATTCATTTCTGGGTCTATTGGGAAGCACTACAAGTTGCTGCCATTATCGTTCCTAGATTTTATCCCTACATCATGGCCAAGTATCAGTGGATCCTTAGGTTTTCTATTGGATCCCACTCCATTCATATTCAAGACAGGAGGAACCCTGATCGGCAGTGGCTACCATTTCCTTATATTTGGATACTATTGTTCAAGACTGACCAGGGGACTGGTGCATCCTGGTGAGTCAGAAGGAGTTAGATAAGGAGCTACCCTCGGAGGTCCCTAAAGACCCTGCCCTGTAGGAATTAAGAAACCATGACTCTGACAATGAGTCATCGACGGATCCTGAAGATGCAGCACAGTGTATGCGGAAGGAGACTCGCACCTAATGGTGTCAGGAGTACGAGGTGGGAAGTGGTATGAAATTGGGGATGGAATACCAGCTGCAACGGCTTATCAAAGCCATCAAGGATTCATCTATTACTGTGACTATGGCAATCCGTGAATCCAACCATGAATAATTTGGCGTGGTAAGAGATATGCCAGAGTCCATTTTTTATATCATTTCTGAAAAAACCATCAGTAAGACCTCGGTTGCAGGATAGCCCATCAATCAACATTGAGCCCAGGCTAGGAATGTGCAAGTTCCCCCAACTGCGATCGATTTCAGTAATGAAGAAGTTCACTAGTAGCTGCACCCAATCCAGAGCGTGACTTTGGATCTGAACAAACTGTCACCTATCGCGTTGGTTGATTTGTAGCATGGCATTTCACTAGAATTGGCGGCACGGAAAAAAGATTTGACTGATGACTATGTCCAATCCTAGAATACCACTGAGAAGCTGCAAAAAGAAGCCGAGGAGCTACACCAGGTCCACATGCAGTTGATAGAGGAAAATTTATGAGAAATCAACCAATTGAAGGTGACATAGGCCGATTTGCAGCGGAAGGCTACTGAAGAGATTACTGACCTCATGAAGGTGCAGGACCGCCTGATTGTTGAGCAGGCATAGCTATTTTCCCGATGTAGAGAAGTTGAGCAGGCTATTTCTGATGCCTACCAGAACATTTTTGACAACACCACAAGGCTCAGCCCAGTCGAAAAGTCCAAGCGATTGGGGAAAACTCTAGTTCAACTTCAGGATAATAACTTGCTGCTCCAAGCCCAAGTACAACCCACAATGCCGTCGGAGCAGGTTGTGGAGCACAAGACCTCCATTGAAGAAATTGCCACTCAGTTTGGCACCATGGAGCAAGAGGATAAAACTGTTATGGAGGAGACCATGCATTTTTGGCAAAGTATTGTTCATTACGAGCAACTTGATCAATTAACTGCGTAGGTGCAAGAGGTAGAGGGCCAACTGAAAACCCTGAAGACATTGTTGAAGGCCATTCCATTGATGGTGGAGATCACCCGAGCCACAGAACTGAAGGATATACAGTAGTGAGCTACTCAGGCACAAGAACGCCAACAAAAGAGCCGCGAGAAACTCGACGAATTCCAAGAAATCGGTGACCAGATGGCTATTAAGGTTGTCGCTACGCTCTAGGCCGTTCAAGAGAATCAACAAATGGTCAATAGCTAGGATAGTGAGGAACACCCCCTCCAATAAACTTTGACTAATTATCAAAGTATCACCAGTAAATTCCAGCTGCAGGTTCAGGAAATTGCGCAGCAATTTGAGTATTTTAAGGACAAGACTTCGGCACACACCCTATCAACTTGATATGGATCGAGGGTGAGCCACAAAACTATGTGGGGGACTATTGGCAAGGGCCTTGGGGTAAGTGAGTTGTGCAGCGTCGTGGCAGCTGCGCAATCTCACGTGGTACCGCGCAAGTGCAGATCGATGCGATAAGTGGAAGAATAACTGCTTTTTGAATATTTTATGTATATTTTGACAAAGTTTTGTTGCAATAGGTTAGTAGCGATTATAAGTCAGTTAATAGTGGACCCTCAATGTAAAGGTTTAATCCTATTTATAGATCTATCTTGAGGATATCTGGGGGAAATTGTGTGTGATTGTATGGATAAGATTTGGTGCAATATGTTTTATGGAGAATTTTCTGTCTTAATTGTGATTTTATCCGGGTTTCTTCCTGATGTATGCAGTCTCCGGTTTTGGAGAAATTGTGTAATATGGTACATTTGCAAAAAGTTAATATGATGTGATGAGTATGGTTCAATTCTTGTCTATTGTTATAGATCTGTTATGATGCTACGACTCTATTTCGTTACAATGGCATAATATAGATGTGGTTCAGTCTCTTTCTGCTATATTGATGCGATCTGTTGCTTTTATGTTGATGCAATCTATGATTGTTTGATGTACTATGAGTAATGATGTTCCATGAATAATTCTACGATATTGTGATATTGTGTGATGATTGCATAAGGTATGGTGTCCCTCCATTGGATCCCCATATCCTCCTCTCTCATTGTCGGAAACTCGGTTCTAACAGCTCTCCCTTGAATGCCTTGAGTGGGATCATGTCTGCTCTGCAGATGATGCTAGGCAGGGTAAAACATGTCTGGGCCAGTGCTCAAGGAGATTGCGATGCAGGGCATCAACAAAGTGGGAACCCCTGTCAACGAAGATTTGTTGGTGGGTTTCACCAATAGGCTCACTCTCTATTTATATTCTTTCATTCACTTAATGTCCACTTCAACAATAACTTACTAGGGCTGACTTCTCTAGGAGAGTCTAATAACCCTAGTGCCCCACAACTGTGGGGACTTTTCCCTCTGATCAACAAGAAGGGTTAACCTTGCATAATTGTGGGGACTATTTCCCCAACTTATAAGGGAGGGATAACCTCAATGACTTTACATTACTTGTTTACATTATTGAATCTCCCAATCGGAACATCGAGGCACGGCATGACTCAATTACATTATAGATACTTCCCGGAATAAACATCGGGGTACAATACATAAGATATACAAGTGAGTACATTCCGAAGTTACAAATACGTCAATACATCTTCCCAATAGGGTCAAATTGTCTTGTGAGACATAAAAATACATTTAATAATTCTTTTATGGGTATTATTGACCCAACTTACAATGGAGGTTCTACCTCAAGACTTTACATGACCATTTACATCAATGACATCCATAATCAGAGGGATAACTTCTTTGAAAGGGAGGGACAATAATAATAATAATAAAATAACAAGTACAATAGAATATCTTCTGCAGTTACATTATTTCAACATGCTCAGCCTCTTCATGTGTTAAACATCGTCGTAGAATGGAATCGATACCACGATGGTATAGATTATCATTAATGATAAGGTAATATTTCATGTGGTGATGAATACGATGATGATCATCATGAGACAACCCAGGTTGAAAGCATTGTGTATAGAGATATAAGATTACATCCCCATATTAAGGGTCAAAAACAAGGACTCATCATGAAAAGGGTCAATGGGATCATATTCCTCAGTAGTATGAGGAAGGTCACAGATTAACTCGACAAAAACTAAATATTTCTTTGAGTTGGATTTAGAAAAATCTAGGTCAAATTCTTGCAGGATAACAATCCAGCGAGAATAATTGACCCCGACACTTGGCGAATCAAAATGTAATGCATGGGGTTTAATTCTGCAATAACGGTTGTTGTGAAGAGCATAATGTAGTTATGAAACCATTGGAATACGATGTCTGTAGCCAAAGCCAACTTCTCTACATGTGAATAGCATGTTTCATAGTCAGCAAGACTCTTACTAAGCTAATAGATCACATGTTCTTCATCATCATTATCTTGTTGTACCAATACCATACAACTGGTAGAAGAATATGTAGCACGATAAAGGAGATAATCCTTTGTATAATTAGGAGGATCTAACACATTTGCATGTGTTATAGAATGTTTAATATTATCAAATTCACATTGAGTGAAATCATCCCAAACAAAAGGAACTCTTTTTTTCAACAACCGCATAAAACATTGCCTTTTCTCTACATAATTACATACAAAACAGCACAAGTTTTCCTTCCCTTGCAAACTTTGAAGTTCGGTAATTGTTGTTGGTGGAGGTAGGGAAAAAATAGCCTCTATTGTTAAAGGATTAATCTGTATGCCATCCTTGGAGACAATGAATCCAAGTAATCATCCGATCTCAACACACACAAAAGACACATTTGTGTGGATTCAAGTGAATATTATAGTGGTGAAATCTAAGGAGGATGGCCCTTATATGTTCAATAGGATCTTCTAGATGTTGCAAATTATCAAGTAAATCATCAAGATAAGGCTCCACTATATGCTTGATATCATGGAAAGCATAGGGCATGGCCTACTCAAACGTAGCTCCGGGATTTTTTTAGGCAAAAAGGTAATTTGCGATAAGCAAAGGTCCCCCATGGGCATATAAAATTTGTTTTATGTTGATCAGAAGGAGTATCTCCATCTGATTATAGCCAGAAAAAAAAATCCATGAAAGAAAAAAATTACACTTTCAGCACAGTTACTGACAATTTGATTAATGTAATCGGTGGGATAGTTGTATTTGGGACAAGCCTAATTAAGGTCCCAAAGGTCAATGAAAATCCTAATTATCCCTTGTTTCTTGGTGACAGGAACAATATTAGAAACCCATTTTGTCAACGGTATGGGATAGATGAACCCAACTCTCAGAATTGTTTCAACTTTTTCCTTAATTGTCGTGGCTTTCCTTGGATATACTTGGGAAATTTTTTGGCTTCACATCAGGATATGTTTTGATTTCATGAACTACAATAGAAGGATCAATTCCTGACATTTCTTCGTAACTCTGAGTGAAAACGTCATGAAATTCTTTTAAAAGTGTCATATAGGTTTCGATTTTGGCAAGTTAACAAGTTTGTCCCAAGTGAACGTGTTCAATGACACCATGTTTCATTGATATGTCAATTAGAATAGTTTGGATAATGTTACTCAAGGTCTCTTCAGAGAGTGTGTTCTATGTAAGAAAGAGACACTGAGGTTTGGAGAAAGTATTGGATGAGATAAAACATTTGAAATCTTTCTCTACCAATTGGAATTTCGAGAGCAAAGAGGATCAATGATGATTATCCCCTTGTTATTCCTAGGCCTTCCAACCTACCTTTTAATTTTTATTCCTCAATTTTTTATTTTTTAACTTATTTTGACCCAGTTTGATTGCTTAATAACTATATGACATTGAGTTTGGTATTGCTTTGCATTTTAAGTTTAATGTTAGTGTTATCCTGGCTCTTAATATTTGAATATCTCAAGCATATTTGTATACTTTAAATGATTTCATAAGTTGAACTTTGGACTAAGAATTAAAGTATTAATGTTTGAAAAGACGTATCATGTTTTGATACATTCTGACAGTGCATGATGTCACTTATGTTCATACGCGCGATGTCAGCATGAGGAATTGTGAACATAGTTAATTTTGGTGCATTCTCAATAATGATTGCAAATCAAACCTTGAGAAATAGTTTTACACTTTGAAATGAATGGTTTTTATGATCCATGAATGGTTAATTTTTTATTCAATGCTCCTGTCTTTCAAATTATTAAAGATCTGCTATGTACTAAATTCCGATTGGACCTAAGTTAGTGATTTTATGTCAAAGATCGTGCACCTTCTCCCATATGCATGTACTCCACTTTGGCTCGAGTTTCATTATCAAAGTTTAAGGTTCTTAAAAAAAATTGTTATAAAAAACACTTTCATTACACTTAACCTTCATTGAAAACCAATAATATGAATATGCTCAATGGACCAAGTGGGAATTTATTGTGATTCAAACCCGAGAAAATGGATTGGGTAAATAAATTTCCACATTGCATGGATAGAGTCAAGAATGAAGGCTGGTATTCTATGTGCAAGAGGGTTCGAGGACACAATGTTCAAGTGACTGAACATTTTTTCCTTGAATTTCAAAGGTTCAGTGGTAGATTTCAATTGGTTCGAGTTTCAAGTAACTGAAGAATCAATTGTGGTCGTAGTTGATGTATTTTCAAAAGGGGAAAGAAGGTTTAAGAGGCATCCAATCAAAGCAGATTATAATCAATTTCTTCTGCCTCAACATAGAAACCCTGATTGGAACAAGGGGATTCAGAGAAGCTGCTTGCTGGAAGAATGGTGTGACAGCATGGAGATTATTTAGCATTATGTGACCTAAGAAGGAAGGTTCGCTCTAGTTTTTTTATATCATATATGGTTCCCAGTGCACATCACAGGTATCAAAAGGTTAAACCTTTTGGGATTATTATTAATCCTCCCTTTGACCACATAGTCTATTTGTCCATTTTCCTAGATTAGGAGGTCTTCATCACTCCACTAGTGCATGGGGGACACACCTAGGGGACATATGCCACTTACTGCACCTGATTGCATGAGTTTAAGTGCCCCATGGACCAATCCCTATAATTTAGGAACCCACTGTGAGTGCCACCAGCAATCTCCAGCAATTGACTCTAGTAGTGTTTAGTAAAGTCAAGTTATGCTTTGATTCCCATCAATTAGATCACTCTCAGTCATCTTAGCACCATTTTCCATGATTCAGGGGAATTAGGGCACATTTTCTCACCTACCCTCATCAATTAAATGAGTGTGAAATATTTTAGTGATTTGGAGTTGCATTAGTGAGCTCTAGTTGTCATTTTCCCACATTGTGTTAGCTCTGGTGTCAGTCTAGGTTGGTTGATTTGAATACTATGTTAGGAATTTGAATTATCCTATATGTATAACCATTTTATTACATATTAATTACCAATTCATGAATATAATCATATTATTCCAATTTTGTCTCATTATGTGTGCAATTTTTCCATGAGTAATTGATCAATCTATGCTAAATTCTTCTCTCTCGTATGTAGCCTTCTATTCTCCATATGATTATGCTTGCTTGATAATCCTATGCTTCATTGAATTTAACATGGTATCAGATCTGGTATCCAAGATAGCAGCAAACCTCAAAATCTTCCATTGATGCACCAGAAGCAGCTGGGTTCCACATAAATCATGGAGTTATTGCATTTCTCCCTCTGGATTCTGTCAGGAGAAGTATATTTAGGTGTGATGCACCCATAGAATGTACACATGTCAAAGAAAAGAGTGTTTGGTATAGATTGATTTGAATTTAGTTTTTTTGTAGTGTTTTTGCAGGTATATTCAAAGAATTTTTGAAGAATTATTGATCAATATAGCTGTGAAATGGATAATTCAACAACTTTGACACCCATAATCCTTACACCCTTCAATTACCTTGATTGGAGGGAAGATATGCATATTTTTGTTAAGATTCCATATGCTTATCTAGATATCATTAGTATTAAATTCAACTTCACAACAATATCATATCCAAGATCACTGAAAGAAACACAATTACAAGATGGACACAGATTTATCCTAGGAAATCCTCAAGGGGAAGAAAACCCAGTAAAACTTCCTCTATATAGATGTATCAAAAGTACAAAGATAAAACCCCAAACAAGTGCTCCTTCTACTTGCTAATATGTCTCTCTCTCTCCTATGCATTATACACAAGTGTGTGTGTGTGTGTGTGTGTGTGTGTTCACATGAGGAACACACCTCCTCTATTTATACTATTTCTTCCACTTGAATTTTTTCCTAACAGGTCAGCCCCAAAAAACTTACTAGGTTGACTTCACCTAGGAAGACACAAAACATTATAATATTATATTCTGGAGGGTTCTATTAACCTGACTTACAATGAAATTTTTACCTCATGACTCTTGTTAAAATAATGGAACTTCGGAAGCTATTCTAGTTGTATTGTATTCCTCATTCCAGAGATGAGTTTGGTCTTATTAGAGTCATTGAAGGATGCAATGTAAAGCTTCGAATGTAATTCGTGTCAATATTACCCAAGAGTCAATATAATAAATGTTATTTGTGGTGTCCAATTGAACAAGTCATCCCTGATATCTAGTGAAGTCAACCCCACCAAGTTAGAGGTCAATTCAACAGAAGAATATAAATAGGGAAGTGCTCCCTTTCATTTGTACTCACTCACTCAAGTAGTTTTGCAAGCGAGAGAAGAAATATTGTGCCAGAAAGAAGTTAAAAGCAGTTGTCTGGGATTTACACTGCTCTAGTCGAGATCTATACTAAGGAAGTTTTGTGGGGTTTTCTCCCTTATGGTTTCCCCGAGGAAATTATTTTCGTTCTTGTGTTCTTATGTTTTTTGTGCATGTTGTTCTTTTAGTGATCTTTCAATAATATTTTTAAGATATCATATAATCAAATTTATAAAACTTAACATGGTATCATAGCCACCTTTAAAGGAGGTACTGCACAACTAGGGTTTGTCATTTTGAACAAATCCGTTGACGGATCAGCCAGGAAAGAGGGTTCCCTCAACTCTCCCTTAAAGAGTGCATCTCTCTGTGAAGACAGATCTAGAATCCAAGAAGTTTCAGTTTTTCATGTGTTACTACTATCGGGACAAACCAGGGCTTCAATTTTTCTAAGACCATCATCAATATTAGGAAAAGCAAGTTACAGCCTACCTTGCCTCACGGAAGTGCATATTTTCCACCTCTCAACATCAAACCCAAGGTCATTCAGAAGGAGGTTAGCCAGAAACTGTTTTCTTCAAGTAAGTACTCTTCCTCCTTGTTCCATTTAAATTTCTCATTCTATTGAAGATGACTAAGAATACCAAGCTAGATGAAAATCTTGAAGGATCTAAAAACTTCAAAGCATGGAAGTATAGTATCATGCTCATCTTGCAAGAAAATGATCTAGATAAACTTGTGAAGGAGGAAGTTGAAGAAACAGAAGAGGAGGAAGCTAAGTCCAAGAATAAGAAGGATATGATCATAGCCAAAAGGATCATAGCTGACTCCATCAAGGATAACTTTATTCCTCAAGTAATATCAAGGGAAACTCCAAAAGAAATGTTTGATGCCCTCTGCAGTCTATTTGAAGGGAGAAACATCAACAGTAAAATGTATCTGAGGAATCACCTCAAAAGTGTAAGGACTCAAAATTCAGAGACTATGCAATCTTACTTTTCAAGAGTGGCTCAAATTAGAGATCAGCTAGAAGCCATTGGTGATACAGTAGAAGAAGCATAAATTGTGATGACCACCTTAAATGGTCTCCCAAGAGATTGGTAATCTTTTATCCGAAGAATCTACTCAAGAAGGAAAATAACTAAATTCATAAAGTTATGGGAAGAATGTGTCCAAGAAGAAGAAAGAATCCTAGCCATAGAAGTGAAGCTAAATGATAATGAAGATCAAGCCTTGATAGCCCATGCCAAAGGAAAGTACAAAAGGAAGAGTCATGATCATCCTCATAAGACTCAAGGGTTCAAAAGACCTAAGAAAGAATTCTCAAATTATGAGTGCTTAACATGTCACAAGCTAGGACACATTTCCATCAACTATCCCATGAAAGAAGAAAGAGGTAAAAAGATGAAAAGATTCCAAGCTCATGCCACTAAAGATAGTGATCAAGAAGTTGAAGAGGAAGTAAAGAAAGATGAAGAATCTAGTGAAGAATATGTACTGATCTCTACCCTAACAGGATCAATGTCACCAAGAAATAACACTTGGTTAGTAGACAGTGGTGCATCCAAGCATATGACAGGTTACAAGGACTCACTAGCATGCCTTTTACAAAAAGAATCACCACACAAAGTAATTCTTGGAGATGACGCCCAATATCCCATCAAAGGAATGGGAGAATCATCCTATAAGTTGGACTCTGGAAAAACCATGAAGATGAAGGATGTCTTATATGTTCCTGTACTAAAGAAGAACCTCCTATCTATTTAAACTTTGGACAAGAGAGGATTCAGAGTTGCTTTCATAGATGGAAAAGTCCTCATGTGGTAAAAAGGAAAGACCATAGATGATGCAGTAGAAATTGGAATTGAATAAGGAGGACTCTACAAGCTGAAGGGACATGCATATTCAGCATTAGAAACTAGTACAATAAATCCATGTGACCTTTGGAACAGAAGGATTTCTCATATTCATTACAAATCTCTACCAATAGTAACCAAGGTTGTGACTGGTCTACCAAAAAATTCAGATAGAACATGAAGTATGCAAAGGATCTACAAAAGGAAATAATACTAAGAATCCCTATCCTAAGAGTGACAACAAAGAAAAAGGGATCTTAGATATTATACATTTGGATATATGCAAGCCAATGCAAACAACTTCATTAAGCGGGTATGTATACTATGCTTCTTTTATTGATGACTACTCCTAGAAGACTTGGATATACTTTTTTGAAAAAGAAAGGATGAAGTGTTTGAAATGTTTAAGTAATTTAAGGCCCTAGTAGAAAACCTCTCTAAAAGGAAAATAAATATTTTAAGATCAGATAATGTAGTAGAGTTCACATCAAATGAATTCAATGATTCTTGCAAGGAAGCTAGCATTAAGATGGAGTTCACCATTCCCTACAATCATAAACAAAATGGTGTAGTAGAGAGAAAGAATAGATCTATCATGGAAGCGGTAAAATCTATGATACATGATCAAGATATATCAATGTACATGTGGGCAGAAGCAGCCAGAACAACAGTACATTTACAGAATAGAATCTTCCACGGTACCCTTGGGAACAAAACCCAAGAAGAAATGTTTTCTGAAGAAAATACTGAGGTAAGTCACCTAAATATATTTAGTTTCCCTATGTATATTCATATTCCCAAGGAGAAAAGAACAAATCTAGATCCTTCAGGAAAGAAGGGATTTTTAGTAGGATATACTGAATCGTCAAAAGCCTATCGAATATATATCCCAAGATACCGTCAATTGAGCTTAGCAGAGATGTAACATTTGACGAAGACACAACCTTCAGAAAGTTGAAGAAAGATAGAGAAGATGAAGAGGAACATGAAACTCCTAAAGCTGCAGAGAATCCTAAACCAATTAGGAATGGAGAAGAAATTCAGATACCTGAGGATCGTGATATGACCGAACCCCAATTTCCAAAAGAACTACCCAATGAAATGATTTCTCGAAAGAGAAATCTTGCATGGGCTCGTGATGTAATTGAAGAAGAAAAAAGACTTGGTGTCTTAGAAGGAACCACTGGAGAAAGAAAGAATCCAAAGTCATATCCCAATTACATGGCTTTGATGAGTGATCTAATTGATAAATAACCCAACTTGTTTTGAAGAAGCAACAAAGCAAAAGGAATGGGTTGATGCAATGGTCAAGGAATTGTTACAGAGAGAAATTCCTATGGCTTGGGGTACCACAACAGACATCTTGACTCCAGAAATCAATCCTTTCCAATATGCAATAGAAATTAAATATCTAACACTAAAGGATCAGACCTCGTACCTTATTCCGAATGGTTGAAGTAGATCCCCGTTGACCTTCCCAACTTCATCTTGAATTGGTAGATTACTTCCTCAACAACAAGTAAACAATACAAGCATACTATTAATATTTGTGTTAGATCTATTCTAGCATATATAATCAACAATGTATAAGCATTTGAAAACATCCATGGATAAAATATTCATTCAAACATACATTATTGGACAGGAAAATATATTTCTATTGATATAAAATCAGAGATTACAATGGATACAACCTCTGTCGGCACGTCTGTGAATCGGAGAAACTGAATACCCCACTTGGGCCTCCACCACCTCAATCCTCCATCTCTCAATAGCAAGCTCACAAGCAAAAGGAAAGCTTGGGAAGAACACAAAAGTGCTCCAAGGGACAAAGGGATGTAGAATCAAGCACAAGTTCCGGCAACAATGGACTATATTTTCTTTGCTCTCATTTCTCTCATATGCCTTCAATGTACCATAGAGTTCCTTATATAGCTTTTCAAAGGGGTAATGAAAGGTCGAATCCGAGCGATCACAAGGCATAGGGAAGGCCAGGAGTCAAGTGAGTCAGATACATGTCAAGGAAAACTCCAAAAGGATTTGGATTATGCACACATCCTGATGTACGCGGTTTTAGGGGTCAAACCCGCGTATAAACACGATTAGGGGTTTAAAAGTCGCGTGTACTAATTTTCACATGTTTTTAGGGATGGTCTAGGAAACATCAAAGGACAAAAAATGGTCCAAGGGATCTAAGGAGTCTGCAGAGGGACAGGGGAAGTCCATACAAGTGTGATTCACCTAGAGTGGTAAAATCAGCTATAACAGATGCCCCCTAATGTGTGAGGTCAGAGGGGTCATACAATGGCTGAAATACATTATAATTCCATCCCAGAAGTGGAGTGATGAAGAATCCCAAATAGAAGACCAGCCACCCAATCAGCATAGCACAATGATACAACTCTGCAAATAACTGCAAATACATATAGTAGTCCCAGATACATAAGAGTACAATGGCCATGAATAGGCATGATATAAGATATCACATAAGCGGTCATCGCCACGTACAATATACATAGATCAGAATATCCATGATGAAGATATACAAAGGATCATGATCTCCATAATGGCTGAAGATATACAATGGATCAAGATCTCCATAATAGCTGGAAATGTCTAACATATACTGGAATCAAGTCACGAGAGTTGAAATCTCATGAACACTGGCACGATCAAGGTGGTAGCATATAAGAGATGCCACCAATCTGGAAGGTCTTCTACACAAACCGTTATGAGTACATGTCCTACTATATGAATAGAGGTGTTGAGGTCGAACATAGTAGTCCATCGTCTGATTACTGGTCATTAATGTATACCGTTAACAGACGCGAGATCACCCACCGATAATGAAAATGGGAATCAAGGTACTAGAGTGAAAACTAACAAGTGTGAATAAATGTGTTGAGGTCGAACACTTGAGAGGATCCATCAATCAAGGGACATTGATGTATTCCCAAAGACCGTCGATGGTGAGAGAACCTACCACTGATGGCTGCAAGTCTCAAGGCACTCAAAATGAATCTAGATTCCAATCCCAGAATAAATGATCTGAAGTCGATGGGATGAAATCCGCTGGAAGGAGGGCATTAAGGCATCCCCCATCATCCAACATGAGGTACTCAGCAAAGCTGTATAATGTGGAAGGACTCGATCATAAGGTGCACGAACCAGTAACTGTACCGGGAATGATGAAGTGGAGTGATGAAGAATCCCAAATAGAAGACCAGCCACCCAATCAGCATAGTACAATGATACAACTCTACACATAACTACAAATACATATAGTAGTCCCAGATACATAAGAGTACAATGGCCATGAATAGGCATGATATAAGATATCACATAAGCAGTCATCGCCACATACAATATACATAGATCAGAATCTCCATGATGAAGATATACAAAGGATCATGATCTCCATAATGGCTAAAGATATACAATGGATCAAGATCTCCATAACAGCTGGAAATGTCTGACATATACTGGAATCAAGGCACGAGAGCTGAAATCTCATGAACACTGGCACGATCAAGGTGGTAGCATATAAGAGATGCCACCAATCTGGAAGGTCTTCTACACAAACTGCTATGAGTACATGTCCTACTATATGAATAGAGGTGTTGAGGTCGAACATAGTAGTCCATCGTCTGATTACCGGTCATTAATGTATACCATTAACAGACGCGAGATCACCCACCAATAATGAAAATGGGAATCAAGGTACTAGAGTGCAAACTAACAAGTGTGAATAAATGTGTTGAGGTCGAACACTTGAGAGGATCCATCGATCAAGGGACATTGATGTATTCCCAAAGACTGTCGATGGTGAGAGAACCTACCACTGATGGCTGCAAGTCTCAAGGCACTCAAAATGACTCTAGATTCCAATCCCAAAAAAAATTATCTGAAGTTGATGGGATGAAATCCGCTGGAAGGAGGGCATTAAGGCATCCCCCATCATCCAACACGAGGTACTCAGCAAAGCTGTATAATGTGGAAGGACTCAATCATAAGGTGCACGAACCAGTAACTGTACCGGGAATGGCCGACATGCAAAGTCAAGATAACTGAGGAATGGCTGACTGAGGTTTCAAATTCCTTCAAAAAAGAGAATAACAGTGAATGGTGACTAAATAAAGGTAGCATAGACTCGATATACAAACTGGGACATCTCTGCGACATAGGAGGCATCGATAGAGGCTCCATGGGGACTAGAAGCTTAACTAGTCGGTGGAGATAAACTCAGAAAAATGAGTACAGCTCCTAAAGTCAAACTATAAACCCAACCAATGGATGTGATATACAGTGTTCTGTTCAAAGGCGACATGACTCAACAGCTGCCAAAGATAACATCTTTCCTTGTCCATCTTTTTTGTTTTTTTGTTTTTTTTGGACTTTTTCAAATATTTAAAAATCTTGAAAAAGAATAAAATTTCTTTATAGTTACAGACTAGGAGGAGACGAGTGTCATAGAGGAAAACAAACTAGTTCCAAGTAGTGGAACATATTTATGCTAAATACAAGGACACATGTGTATGATATCGACACTCGGGGGGAAATCCCCTCCCGGTAAAAAGGGAATCAAGCTGCAAAGGATATATAAAATGGCTCTGCATGGCTAGACATGAGACAAGCTCAGGTTATATGGCTAAAGCACAATGTCAGGGAAGCCGGCATAAAGCTCAATAAGGCAAGAAAAGCTCATGCTAATGCAATTACAACTTGAAATAAGGGAGTGCTGAGGGAAATAGGCCACCAAAAGATCAAGATGAGTATGAGGCTCTTGCGAAATGTCAGGGTAGTACTATACAACCACTACTACATTTCGACCAAAAATTCGACGACCGTATTGTCGAATTTTCGACACTTCCCTGTCGCATGTACGACGCTATTGATTTTTTTTAAGCGTCGGTGGAGTGGAGTTCACCATTCCCTACAATCATAAACAAAATGGTGTAGCAGAGAGAAAGAATCGATCTATCATGGAAGCAGTAAAATATATGATACATGATCAAGATCTATCAATGTACATGTGGGTATAAGCAGCCAGAACAACAGTACATGTACAGACTAGAATCTCCCACGGTGCCCTTGGGAACAAAACCCAAGAAGAAATGTTTTCTGAAAAAAATACTGAGGTAAGTCACCTAAATATATTTAGTTTCCCTGTGTATATTCATATTCCCAAGGAGAAAAGAACAAATCTAGATCCTTCGGGAAAGAAGGGATTTTTAGTAGGATATACTGAATCGTCAAAAGCCTATCGAATATATATCCCAAGATACCGTCAGATTGAGCTTAGGAGAGATGTAACATTTGATGAAGACACAGCCTTCAGAAAGTTGAATAAAGATAGATAAGATGAAGAGGAACATGAAACTCCTAAAGCTGCATAGAATCCTAAACCAATTAGGAATGGAGAAGAAATTTAGATACCTGAGGATCGTGATATGACTGAACCCCAATTTCCAAAAGAACTACCCAATGAAATGATTTCTCGAAAGAGAAATCTTGCATGGGCCCATGATGTAATTGAAGAAGAAAAAATACTTGGTGTCTTAGAAGGAACCACTAGAGAAAGAAAGAATCCAAATTCATATCCCAATTACATGGCTTTGATGAGTGATCTAGTTGATAAATAACCCAACTTGTTTTGAAGAAGCAACAAAGAAAAAGGAATGGGTTGATGCAATGCTCGAGGAATTGTTACAGAGAGAAATTCCTATGGCTTGGGGTACCACAACAGACAGCTTGAATCCAAAAATAAATCCTTTCCAATATGCAATAGAAATTAAATATCTAACACTAAAGGATCAGACCTCGTACCTTATTCCAGATGGTTGAAGTAGATCCCCGTTGAGCTTCCCAACTTCATCTTGAATTGGTAGATTACTTCCTCAACAACAAGTAAACAATACAAGCATACTATATATATTGGTGTTAGATCTATTCTAGCATATATAATCAACAATGTATAAGCATTTGAAAACATCCATGGATAAAATATTCATTCAAACATACATTATTAGACAGGAAAATATATTTCTATTGATATAAAATCAGAGATTACAATGGATACAACCTCTGTCGGCACGTCTGTGAATCAAAGAAACTGAATACCCAACTTGGGCCTCCACCACCTCAATCCTCCATCTCTCAATAGCAAGCTCACAAGCAAAAGGCAAGCTTGGGAAGAACACAAAAGTGCTCCAAGGGACAAAGGGATGTAGACTCAAGCACAAGTTCCGGCAACAATGGACTATATTTTCTTTGCTCTCAATTCTCTCATATGCCTTCAATGTACCATAGAGTTCCTTATATAGCTTTTCAAAGGGGTAATGAAAGGTCGAATCCGAGCGATATCAAGGCATAGGGAAGGCCAGGAGTCAAGTGAGTCAGATACATGTCAAGGAAAACTCCAAAAGGATTTGGATTATGCACACATCCCGATGTACACGGTTTTAGGGGTCAAACCCGCATTTAAACACGATTAGGGGTTTAAAAGTCGCGTGTACTAATTTTCACATGTTTTTAGGGATGGTCTAGGAAACATCAAAGGACAAAAAATGGTCCAAGGGGTCTAAGGAGTTTGCAAAGGGACAGGGAAAGGCCATACAAGTGTGATTCACCTAGAGTGGTAAAATCAACTATAACAGATGCCCCCTAATGTGTGAGGTTAGAGGGGTCATACAATGGCTAAAATACATTATAATTCCATCCCAGAAGTGGAGTGATGAAGAATCCCAAATAGAAGACCAACCACCCAATCAGCATAGTACAATGATACAACTCTGTACATAACTGCAAATACATATAGTAGTCCCAGATACATAAGAGTACAATGGCCATGAATAGGCATGATATAAGATATCACATAAGCGGTCATTGCCACGTACAATATACATAGATCAGAATCTCCATGATGAAGATATACAAAGGATCATGATCTCCATAATGGCTGAAGATATACAATGGATCAAGATCTCCATAACAGCTGGAAATGTCTGACATATACTGGAATCAAGTCACGAGAGCTGAAATCTCATGAACACTGGCACGATCAAGGTGGTAGCATATAAGAGATGCCACCAATCTGGAAGGTCTTCTACACAAATCTCTACGAGTACATGTCCTACTATATGAATAGAGGTGTTGAGGTCGAACATAGTAGTCCATCGTCTGATTATCGGTCATTAATGTATACCGTTAACAGACGCGAGATCACCCACCGATAATGAAAATGGGAATCAAGGTACTAGAGTGCAAACTAACAAGTGTGAATAAATGTGTTGAGGTCAAACACTTGAGAGGATCCATCGATCAAGGGACATTGATGTATTCCCAAAGACTATCGAAGGTGAGAGAACCTACCACTGATGGCTGCAAGTCTCAAGGCACTCAAAATGACTCTAGATTCCAATCCCAGAATAAATGATCTGAAGTCGATGGGATGAAATCCACTGGAAGGAGGGCATTAAGGCATCCCCCATCATCCAACACGAGGTACTCAGCAAAGCTGTATAATGTGGAAGGACTCGATCATAAGGTGCACGAACCAGTAACTATACCGGGAATGATGAAGTGGAGTGATGAAGAATCCCAAATAGAAGACCAGCCACGCAATCAGCATAGTACAATGATACAACTCTACACATAACTACAAATACATATAGTAGTCCCAGATACATAAGAGTACAATGGTCATGAATAGGCATGATATAAGATATCACATAAGCGGTCATCGCCACATACAATATACATAGATCATAATCTCCATGATGAAGATATACAAAGGATCATGATCTCCATAATGGTTGAAGATATACAATGGATCAAGATCTCCATAACAACTAGAAATGTCTGACATATACTGGAATCAAGTCACAAGAGCTGAAATCTCATGAACACTGGCACGATCAAGGTGGTAGCATATAAGAGATGCCACCAATCTGGAAGGTCTTCTACAAAATCTGCTGCAAGTACATGTCCTACTATATGAATAGAGGTGTTGAGGTCGAACATAGTAGTCCATCGTCTGATTACCGGTCATTAATGTATATCGTTAACAGACGCGAGATCACCCACAGATAATGAAAATGGGAATCAAGGTACTAGATTGCAAACTAACAAGTGTGAATAAATGTGTTGAGGTCGAACACTTGAGAGGATCCATCGATCAAGGGACATTTATGTATTCCCAAATACTGTTGATGGCGAGAGAACCTACCACTGATGGCTGCAAGTCTCAAGGCACTCAAAATGACTCTAGATTCCAATCCCAGAATAAATGATCTGAAGTCTATGGGATGAAATCCACTGGAAGGAGGGAATTAAGGCATACCCCATCATCCAACATGAGGTACTCAACAAAGGTGTATAATGTGGAAGGACTCGATCATAAGGTGCACGAACCAGTAACTGTACCGGGAATGGCCGACATGCAAATTCAAGATAACTGAGGAATGGCTGGATGAGGTTTCAACTTCCTTCGAACAAGAGAATAACAGTGAATGGTGACTGAATAAAGGTAGCATAGAATCGATATACAAACTGGGACATCTCTGCGACACAGGAGGCATCGACAGAGGCTCCACGAGGACTGGAAGCTTAACCAGTCGATGGAGATAAACTTAGACAAATGAGTACAACTCCTAAAGTCAAACTATAAACCAAACCAATGGATGTGATAAACAGTGCTCTGTTCAAAGGCGACATGACTCAACAGCTGCCAAATATAACATCTTTCCTTGTCTAGCTTTTTTGTTTTTTTGTTTTTTTTGGACTTTTTCAAATATTTAAAAATCTTGAAAAAGAATAAAATTTCTTTATAGTTACAAAATAGGAGGAGATGAGTGTCATAGGGGAAAACAAACTAGTTCCAAGTAGTGGAACATATTTATGCTCAATACAAGGACACATGTGTAGGATATCGACACTCGGGGGAAAATCCCCTCCCAGTAAAAAGGGAATCAAGCTGCAAAGGATATATAAAATGGCTCTGCATGGCTAGACATGAGACAAGCTCGGGCTATATGGCTGAAGAACAATGTCAGGGAAGCCGGCATAAATCTCAATAAGGCAAGAAAAGCTCATGCTAATGCAATTACAACTTGACATAAGGGAGTCCTTAGGGAAATAGGCCAGCAAAATATCAAGAGGAGTATGAGGCTCTTGCGAAATGTCAGGGAAGTACTATACAACCACTACTACATTTCGACCAAAAATACGACGGCCGTATTGTCGGATTTTCGACACTTCCCTGTCGCATGTACGACACTATTGATTTTTTTTAAGCGTCAGTGGAGTGTCGTCGGTTATCCGACATATTTCCAATACGTCGGTTAAGCGACAGCTCAGTTTACCGTCGATTAAATGTAAAGCGTCGGTTATCCGACACTTACAAAGCGACGGTGACGAAATTTTTTTAAAAACATTTACACCTACAGGCGTCGCTTAACCGACACCTCCCGGACACAGGAATCGCTTAACCGACACCTTTAGGCGTCGCTTAAGCGACGATATTGTATTTTTTAAAACACACAGGCGTTGCTTAAGCAACGGTATGGTATTTTTTT
>LPNX010812592.1:5145-32997 GCA_001517045.1 Pseudotsuga menziesii
TTGTCTTAGAATAACGCTATATATTTACATTAAAAATATGGTTGGTAAAACTGTATTAAGTTCTATCTTAACTCAAAGTCAAATAATGGAAAAGGATAATAGTGAGTGGTAGAATTAAAGCGATTATAATTATGAGCAGCAATAATGATATAACTGGATGTTTTGATTGGAAAACTAGAAAATTTTAAACTTAAACTAACAATATTTAAGTAATAATCACGCCATCTAATAATATTTAGTAGATACCTACCCTTCAATTTAGTAGATACTCACATCATCATCATCACGTTTTTTCAGGTATTTCTTGTTTTTGGGGTAGCGGGGTCCGTCAAAAGTATGCAGTGTGGGTACTCGTTGGATGCAGAATCAAATTCTGCATCCAACGAGCTCTCCCGGTCGAAATTTGAGTAAAAACACAATGAGATATGTCGAAAATACGAACAAAAAAAGTAGTTTTTTTAATGACAAATATGTCAATTCAACCATTATGGTTGACTTATTTTCTTGAAATTCTATTGGTTCTTGAATTCCAACTCACAAAAACTTATTTTGGCATGTTTTCTTATAAGGCCCATTTTAGACCCCAAATTTCCTCTAATGACTATTTAACAATTGAAAGGACAATAGTGAGTGGTATAAAGGATAATATTCAGTGGTATATTAGGAATGATATAATACGAAGGATACCGTGTTAATATAAGAATGAGTGAGCCAAAAAGGAATGGCATATCGATATTAGTGATTGTATAATAGGGACATAGTTATGATAAGTCACATTGATATAAATTCAAATTAAAGAATTGACTGGAAAAGGTTTAAAGATATATCATCCCTAAGAATCACACTATAATCTAATAATGAGGAACTAAGAATTGCATAGTTGAATAATGAAAAGAAAAATAGTGACTGTTATATAATGGAAATAATGAGTAATGCATTATCTAAAGGAAAATTTAGTGATACTTATAAGGGACAGTGGCTAGTGCTATCATGGGAAAGAAAACACAATCCAATAATGACAAGGACAACAATGAACTAAGAATCACATAATTTGATAAAGAGAAAAACAATAGTGAGTGATATAATTAGAAGGACATAAGTTATGATCAACCATTGTAGAATAACTTTAAATTTAAGAATTTATACTTAAATTTATTACTATAGGGTTTAAAGTTCTATACTTACAAAGAATTACATGATCTCTTATTGAAGAACTAAGAGTCACACAACCTAATAATGATAATGACAATAGAACATAGTACGATGACAATAATAAGTCACAATATAATTTAGTGAGTAGGCTAAGTGTTTGATGACAATAATAAGTCACAATATAATAGTGAGTAGGCTAAGTGTTTGTGAAAAAAATTGTTACCATCTCTGTATTTTAGATTCAAAACCCACTTAGTGATATTTTTTCTCTCAATGACGTGATTTTTAATGAGGTCTAAATAATATATTTGTGAGTAGTTGATTTGACCTTGTTCCATGTGGAATTTCTTTCCATATATTTTTGAAAAAAAAAGAATACAAATAATATATTTGTGAGTAGTTGATTTGACCTTGTTCCATGTGGAATTTCTTTCATATATTTTTGAAGAAAAAAGAATACAATAAGTAGTATAATTTCCAATTAAAAAAATATGTTAAATACAGAATTTAAATTTGAGTTATACTAATAATAAATTAATATTTCTTAAAAAAATACTTTGAATACTAAATTTAAAATTTAAATAGGAATTAGATTAATAATAGAAAATTATTTCTTATTGTATCTTATAATTAAAAAATATAGTGGATAAAGAATTTAAATGGAAGTTAGACTAATATTAGGACACGTTTTACTCACTTTCACTTATTAAGATTATTTATAAATACAAATATTAAAATAATTATGGTTAAAGTTCTTTATTTATAAATATGTATTCACTATCTACTCTCTTTAATTTTACTTCTATCATTTCATTTAGCTTTGAAGTTATTCATCAATCTAATTATCTTCAAATTTATCATTAATACTTCTAAATCTTTAAAAAAAATCTTAAAGTTTATCATTAACACTCCCAAATCTTTGAATTCTTCATAGACATGCTTTCCTCTTTAAAAGAAATGGGAAAAATAAAGAGAGGAACCAATACTCTAATGTAAACATTCTTCATAAACAATGTTGTCATTGGATTGTTGTGACTTAAGTTTCCAACAATTAACACTTAACAAGAGGTCATTGTTTGTTTTCTCTTTGTTAAGTTGACATTACACAACAAACTAACTAATTATTGTTGTAATAGCCTTTTCTTTGCACTTTTATTTTTATAAATAACTTTTTAATAAATGTGATATTTTTTATTGTTTTGTTTTTAGTTTTGTTTTACTACGTGAGTATTATCACGTTCATTTATAAAGGGGTTTTGAATTCACAAAAAATAAAGTTTATATAGTGTAAGTTTTAGGGGAGTGTAGGTATATCATGTCATTTTTATTTATAAAGAGCTTTTGAATTTATGAAAAGTAAAGTTTATATGTTGTATATTTTAGGGGAGTGTAGGGTGTTGGTTTCCCATTCTCTTTATTTATTATTAAATTTCAAGTTTAATTATACATGTAAAAAAATATTTTAATTAGATTTCTATCTAATTTAACTATATATTTTGATTTCAACTATATGCTTTGGAGGAATATTTCTTAAAGCTTTCAGCAAGGTAAAATCTCTATTATTTTTGTGATTTCATTATTTTTAATGGTTTTCAACTTATACCTAAAAACTAATCACTTGGTCTAGACCTTTGTTCCGCGTAGTTTGCTTTCATTTCTCTAGTGGCTCGATCCAACATCCATTCCAGCACCTATGGCACAAGGTATCAATGGTTCACGTATTTGAAGGATCCTTTTGTCTCAATGCACATGTGGGTTTTATGCCTTGTTGTCTCGCTATGGAATGTGAGCCACCAATTCTTTCTCAATGACCCCGTTTTCTCTAGAATTTGTGGCCCCAATCTCAAGTAAAATGTAGATTTTAAGCCAAGGGTTCAGATCTAGTTTCAATAGCTTTACTAGAAAATCCACTCTGAATGATCCATTGGATGACAGTTGTTTATCCTGTGGAGATGGTCGTTATTTTTGGAGGGTCGACCCTTTCAGTGGTCAACCCGCAATGTAACCAGCAAGTATATATGTTGTTAAGTTTAGCAAAATAGATAGACAAGGGGAAGACACTGTAAAAAATAGTTTTTAGATAATATATTCCAGTATGTATTTTTTTAAGCTCTTAAATGCCTATTTGGCTATGTTTGGAGGGGGAACCACCTCCAACCATTGTGTGTGTGTTTTCTGTTGTTGGATTTTCATGTTCATATTGTCATAAGAACCCTTAATCTTTACACATTTGTTTATATATCTGTTCCAGCATGAGACTGTGATTTTATATGCACAAGTAGGGATAGTTTGAAAGATTCTTGTTGGTTTCCAAATTCTAGAATGGTGTGATATATCTACGATATTGTTTTCACATGTTATGCATTGCTTTATTTACAGTAATAATTCATCGGCTATGAATTTATCCTTGTGGATTTAGCTTTTGTGTGGATCTAATTGTCTGATTGTAGTTTCATAATTTGTAAGTGGTTTAAAAAAGTCCATTCAGAGGATCATTGTAAACCTGAGATTATTTCTTTCTAGATAAATCATATTGTAGAAAAGATTGCTTTAGTTTGTTGAATCTCTGTCCAGGAATACATAGTTGAATGATTCTGAAGTTTAGTAGTAGTGTGAGTAGTGTGTCAAATGATTTTAATCAATTCAGTGAAATATAGATAAGTTGTCAATCTGAGAAATGCATAGTTTATTTGATGCTTGAAGTTAGTTTATGGACTCTTAGATGATTGAGAATTTGCTTTGAGTTTCTTTTAATTATAGAGCAGAAAAGGTCTTTCGTACTTTGTTTATTATTAGTTAGAAGATATCTTTTTAAGAACTAATTCTTATTCTACTTTAAACATTACTGTGCGATAATGTCCATCTAAGATTCAGAAAGTTTGATAGTTTGACTAGATAGCTTATTTTGTTTAAGTTTTAAGGAATTAGCGAGTGATAAGGATTAGCATATCTTTTACCATAGCTCTTAGATCTAGAAGTTGTTTCCTCATTTTGATTTTTGTGATTATGTGTAGAATTATTTAGAGGATTGGGTTGATTTTATGCAAGTACAAGGTATGATTGTTTGATTTAGAATACTGAAATAATTTTGGATCATTTGCATTAGGAAGATAGGAGCAGAGTCAATTCAGGTATCTAGAATTTGAGATTGGATGTAACTTGAAATAGGATAAAAGTTGATTGCCTTTTAAGAATTTGTTTAAGGCTACTTGAAATTGGTATTGTGAACATAGAACTTCTTCCTTTTGATTTGCATTTACAAAGAGTATTTGATTTGGATTGACATGGTTAAAGTTTGGTCTGGTGAATGAATGTTTTTGTGATTTAGACATATTTCCTTGCTTGTTGTTGAGTGATTAATGCCCTTGTGGTTTGTGATTGTGGGAATATAATAAGCCCACTTCTTAACTTAGGATAAAATATTTAATCAATTTTGATTAATTTCCTACCCACTAACCTAGATAGTTGGCATCCACTTGCACTACATAGTCAATACTTGTCATATATACCTTAGGAACACTTTAATCCTTATTCTGGGTTGATCCTCTCCACTTTATTGACTTCCAGAATTAGTAACTGTGATTTCCTGTAGATTTTTCCTTATTCTGCTTTTATCCATCTTTTTTCTGGATAAGGTAAATGTTGGCAAGGGGGTGGGGGTAAGTGAGTTGTGTAGCATCTAGGAAGTTGTGCATACTCACGTAGCACCGTGCAAGGAAAAGATAGCACGATAGGCGGAAAATAGTTCACTTTTTGATATTTCCATGTCACTTTTTGTACTTATTGACCATTTCTTTGGAATATTGGTCCTTAGTGGTTAAATTAGTTAGAATTTTGTTAGAAGTGGACCTTGAATGTAAAGGCGTAAGCCTATAAATAGAAGAATTATGCATGTAGGAGATATACAGGATTATTATTCTATGAGATATTCATGGAGAGTGAATACTGGACATAGTGATACTGGCTCCTTGTCTGTTTTGATTGGTGATTTGTACTGCGGATTTAATATGATGTGATGTGGATTGATCTGAAGTCATGTCTCCTTTTATCTTTTCCTATTTTACATTCCTGCGATTCTGATGCTAAATGATGAATAGATATGCATATGAATGGATAATGTGATTCTTTCTACTTATGGATGATGTCATCTTTTAGATCTAGTTTCCGCACTGATAGATCTATTGCGTTTATGAATGAATAAATGCGACATAATGAATGGTTCAATAAGTAGATTAGACTTGGAAATTAATTTTCTGAACCTTTGATGCTCCAACCCTCCTCTATACTACAGAAACTTGGTTCCGACAGCTCTCCCTTGAACATATCGGGTGAGACCTCATCCACTCTGCGGGTGTTGCTGGACAGGGTAAAACTTGTCTAGGCCAATGCTCAAGGAGATCTCGGTGTGTTGAATGTCGATAGAGTGGAACCCCTATTGACTGGATTACGTTGGTCGAGATTGCAGTAACAAATGGTTCTGTTGTCGAGACCTCATTATGACAAAGAGGAGGGAATGTAGCATTTGATAAATGGTTACCTAAGAATGGATGTGGCATCTAACGAGACTGGAACTTCAAGATTGGTTTGATCAGAAGCTGAGAGAATTTTCTGAAGCATAAAATAAGAACCCTAGGTTGACAACAAACAAGTGGGTAGTGAGATATACACACGATGGTCCACACAAATACTTCTTCAGTGAATTTCCTATCATATTGTACGAGTGGATGGCGTGATTCACATACAAGAAAATGAACTTTCATGAAGGAGAACTGACATCCTGGACCCCTGAACTGATCTAGGATTTGCAAGAAACTGACAACAGAGTGTTGGGCACCGTCGAGGTCTGGTTGTATAGTATCCTAGAGGGATACATCACTAAGTTTTCTTGTCGACACCAATAAATATTACAGCGAAGCAGAGAGGGAGTTCTTCAATGGACCTAGAGGTAGGTTCTTATTTCCACTTCAATTATCGATTAAAATGTTGGTTTGTGAAAAGGGTATACTCAAGATGCACCTAGAGTAGGAACGCTTCGGTGTGCAGAGGTTGTGGATACCATGACCAAGGGGGGAGACAAATGAGAAGATAAGGGGTAGATGTGTGCAAGTTTTGATGAGTTTGTGAGGGAAGTTGAGGAAGGAAGTTGTTGTACAAGGGGAGGAGCAAGGTTTTGAATAGAGAAGAGGCAGAGGACAAGGGAAGGTCCTATTGCGATCATAATGGAAGACCATGAAGGACAACCACATGGGACGAAGCAACCCTATAGTGACAATGACGAAGACCACGTCTAGGCTATGCCCTGAACGACGGTAAGATCAAACCCCGACAACAACATACCCACACCTCTGTGCACTACTCCAAACTCAGGAAAACCTCCAAGTCCTATGTGCTAGAAACAATCTCCTAGTAGATCAACATCTGTAGGAAGGCATCCGGGGATGGTGGGTGATGATATGAAGCTACCATTGTTCCATGGAAATGGGACCGATGATCCCGAGTAGTACTGGTTTTTATGTGAAGCAGTGTGGACTGTTAGACAGGCCACTGACGATGATGTAAATAAAGGACAGTTAGTGACTACCCTGAGGGGTCACGCACTTGATTGGTTTATGAAGTTTATCCAAGTTCCTCAAGGGACTCCAACAAAGACATTGGATGAGATCTGGACGGGACTAATCGAGGAATTCAAAAAACCAAAGTCGGAGGCACAATACATTACAGAGCTGAAGGAAATCAAGAAATTTCCTAATGAGACTATTTGGGACTTCGATCAGAGGTTCAAAACACTGATGGCCAAAGTCAATTTTTCTATGAGTGACATCCAACATAAAGAATGGTTTATTGCGGCACTGGTCTCCCATATCTGACAACCATTGATGCAACAAAAGATAGTGACATAGAGCAAAGCCCTAGATATTTCGATGAAGCTCAAAGCTTCACCTATCGAGGAGAGTGCAGTTAGGATGAATCAAATTCAGGCATAGCTAGCGAACCTCACACTCCAACTGTAGGATATTAAGAAAGGTAAGGAGGAATGCACAGATCTTTGGTAAAATCGGTGTCACGCAAATGGCCACACCAAAGATACTTGCCCTGAATTTAGGAACTATCTCTTATCTGGAGCTTCGAACCCATTGAGTAGCGGTGGTGTGCCTTGGTGTCGCATATGCCAAGTTTATGGACACTGACATGAGGAATGTAGCTATATACAAAATATGGTGTCGATGCCTACCAATTTATACTATTCATTATCATGTCACTCAGTCGGGCATGAGGATAGAGACTATCGAGCATACGATCTGCTTCAAGACATAGCTTATGATTCATATTTCGTGAAGGGACAAGGCCACCACACAGTCCAGCAACTGCATCTGCAGCCTCAGATGGTTAGTTCTCAACCACAACTGTAGTACACATCACCACTACTAGTGCAGTTCTTTCCACCATAGCCGTATCCAGAGTTTACACCACAACCGCACTTCACACTGCAACAACCATATAATCAAATGCCGATGGCCCAAGCGTAGCCACAATACATTCAAGCAACGCACTTTTTTCAGCAACAACTAAATTCCCAGTCACAATAGGTAACTCAGCCACAATACTCGCATCCGCGGAGGATTCTAAGGCAAAGGAGAAGGTTTTAAATAAGGAGGGGGATGAGGTCATGCATCTGTCCAATGTTATAATTGTGGAGTATTCAGGAATTGTCAGAGAGACTTCCCACACTTGTAGTTCTCGTTCATGTACTGTGCAATGATTGATCATACTGTGGAGAACTACCCGTAGTTAATCGCAAGATGGAAAATCAAAAACATTTCGTAGTTGCAAAATCAAGCCCAGTTATAGACTTCAAATCAGTTACCAGCCCATAACCAGTTACAGAGCGAGGCCCAGAATCAAGTTCTGCTCCAAAACCATACTGTGAATTAGCCAATGAACCCACCAATAAACCAGACACCCTTGATGAACTAGACTCAAGGTCTAACAGTTGCGACGATTTTAGCAGAGCCCAGAAAGTAGGATGTCGATGTCTCCATTATCACTCAAGGAGGTGCGACGATGAGAGATGATGGACCCTAACCGCAAGTTCAATTAGCTGAGAAGAAAAAAGTGACGTTTGATATTGTGACTAAAAACGAGACATTTTTTGAAACCTAGGTTGTGATCAGACGATATCTTGGTAAGTTTCTTATCTATGAAATGTCATCCGCATTTAGTTATCCTTTGAAGCAGGACTATCACAGCAGCATGGTACCTTGCAGTAGTTCTTTGAGAAATTCTTAGCATTGGCACGAGACCCTGAGGCTCTTGTTGAGCTGGAGAGGTTGTTGTACTGTTTAGGAAAGGAGCTGAAGGACTCTATAGTGGAATCCTTGCAAAATAAAAAGACAGGTAAAGGGATGCATATGAATATCCATATTGGTGACTATGAGGTGGACTTAGTCATCCTAGACCTAGGATCGGACATGAACATCCTGACTAAGCAGACCTGGAAGAAAATGGAGAGCCCAACGTTGGGTTGGTCCCATGTACACCTGCGATTGGCGAACCAAACTAAGGTACAAACCATTGGATGGGTAATGAACTTGGTTGTTCATGTTGAAGGTATGAGAACACACATTGAATTGGATGTGATTGAAGTCATTAATGGGGAAGTATCCTATCCCGCGTTGTTGGGGATTAGATGGGCCAATGATAACATGGCCGTGATTAATTTTAAGAAGAGGATGATGACATTTGAAAACTAGGACATTTGAGTCATCACACCGATGGATCCAAACGAGGGCCGGAGATACATTGAACCTATGAAGGATGAAGTTGTCAAGGGGTGGGATCATGCTTACAACATCTCTGAAGAGTATATCCACTTGACTGCCGAGGGAGAACTTGGTTGGCGTTGTGCTAGCTCCGCGTCCTCTAATTCTAATGATGTGCTCAAAAATTAACAAAACTGCATGCATGTGCTATGCTTTAGAAAGTGTGGCCTAATTACGCAATCTCTACGTCATGTTATGACTGAAATTGTTGAACTACCAGTATATGAAGGACTACTGGAGCTTTCTGCATTCTTAATAGTATTTGAAGAGATATTATCAGCACCATAACGAGTGTTGGCACTAGAGGAAGCATTGACGGCTACTCCAAAGAATTGGTGGGAAGCTTGTAAGAAAACAATTACTGGATGGGTGCGGTGTCATAGGCTAATGACAATCCATTTCTGTACCCGAGAAGTGTACCACACTAGGAAGTACGATGGGCAGAATGACCCTAACATCCATTTGGAAGAATGTCAAACACTATGGGCAGCGCAACCAAAGGATGAATGGGTCCATGCCTTTATTCATACATTGGATGAAATGTCGAGGTCCCAGTATGTATCTGCAGAGCTGCATAGAGAAATAACTACCTTGGAGGAGTTAACAGTTTGTTTCTCCCACACTTTTAGTTTCGTAAACACCAATCCTGATGTCCAAAATGCACTTCAGATCATTCGGGATGTAGTCTTGAAAGTTGTGCCACCCACATACCCTGTGGATCCACATATGCATTACCACCTGCAATCGATGATGGAATGTTATAACATGTTTGGCGAGCTAGAGGATGATGATGAGTTGTGTAATATTAATATTCCGGAGACTAAAGGGAGTCGAGGTGTTACAACACCGGATGTGTCGACTGATCCCATGACCCAGCCGCTGAAGATTAAGAAAGTTAACATTGGGACAGACAAGAATATGAAGTTCACAAATATTGGGGACTACTAGGATGAGGAGACCATGGCCAAGATCACAGATCTCTTGCATGAGTTTCAAGATTTGTTTTCGACAAAATTCTTTGAGATGAAAGGGATATTGGGTGACTTAGGGTAAATGAAAATCCTGTTGAAGCCAGATGCCAGAACAGTGCGATAGAGACCGTATCGTCTGAATCCATGCTACAAAGATAGAGTCAAAAATGAGGTTGATCGTATTCTGGACGCTGGAATCATTGAAACTGTCGAAGAGTCAGAATGGATCAATCCTATGGTGGTCCAAGACAAGAAAATTGGTGAAGTTTGGATTTGCGTCGAACTCAAGAAACTAAATGACGCCTGTATGCATGACCGGTTTCCAACACCGTTCACAGATGAGGTACTTGAAGGAGTAGGCGGTCAAGAAATGTACTCCTTTATAGATGGGTTTTCAAGTTATCACCAGATCAGAATCACCAAGGAGGATCAACATAAAACAACATTTGTTACTAAATGGGGATGTTTTCAATATATAGTGATGCCTTTTGGGTTGAAGAATGCCCCTGTGGGATTCTCTTGGGTTATCATCACTTCTTTTAAGGATTTTATTCAAAAGTTCTTACAAGTGTACATGGATGACTGGATAGTGTACAGTCTAATCAAGTATCATTTGGCCAACCTTCAATTGATGCTAGAAAGGTTTCACCAACACCTGATCGCGTTGAACTACAAAAGTGCATTTTTTTCTCCCCATTCGGCATACTGTTAGGTCATATTGTGTGCAAGCAAGGGTTACTGGTCAACCCTGCAAAGATAGCTCTCATCTTGAGTTTTCCCCCACCGACCAATGTAAAGATGATTTGAGCAACGTTGGGGCACACAGGATATTATCACAAATTTATCAGAGGCTACACTATGATCACTACCCCTATGGAGAAATTATTGAAGAAAGATGCTGTATTTGAATGGAGTCTAGAGTGTCAGAGTAGTTTCAACATACTGAAGGTCAAGATGGCTTTGGCACCAATACTTGTATTCTCAGATTGGAACAAGGAGTTCCATGTTCTTGTTGATGCATATTTTGTTGCTCTAGGAGTAGTGCTCGCACAACTAGGCGACGATGACTTGGATAACCCTATTGCTTTTGTGAGTCTAAATTTATCATTTTCAAAGAAGAATTATACAACCACAGAGTGTGTAGGGCTAGAGATGGTTTATGCACTATAGAAATTTAGACAGTATCTTCTAGGAGGTCACTTCAAGATGTTTACTAACCATTCGGCTTTGAAGTATCTGGTCAACAAGCCTGTGTTGGGGGGGAAGATATGCAGATGGTTACTCCTCTTTCAGGAATTTGATTTTTAGATCATCGTGAAATTGGTTCGCTTGAATGTTGGCCCTGATCATTTGTCCAGAATTGAGATGGGTGAGGAACCTACTACCATTGAAGATGGACTGCCTGATGTACAATTGTTTCAAGTTGACATGGAAGATGATCATTATGCTCCAATAATCCAATTATTAGCAACGGGAGTTGCACCAGAAGAACTTTCCATGAGTCAAAAGAAGCAGTTGGTGGTTAAAGCTTTCGATTTTAAGTTAATTGCTGGACACTTGTATAAGATGGGACCTGATGAAATTTTATGGCGATGTGTCCTTCTACATGAACAAGAGTATATTTTGGAAGAAGTGCATGCCAGCATAGACAAGGGACACTATGGAGGACACGCTACTACAAGGAAGGTGCTTCATGCAGGGCTTTGGTGGCCCACTCTTCATAATGATGCGGTAGGTTATGCGCGGAGCTATGATGTCCGCCAATGCATTGGAAAATGATCATGGACAGGTGAGATGCCACTTGTACCCCAGGTAACTTTGCAACCTTTTAAGAAATGCGAGGCAGACTTTGTGGGTCCGATCGATCCACCTGGGAAAAGAAATGGTGCATGTTACATAATCACTATGATGGACTATCTGGCGAGATGGGAAAAGGTTGCACCAGTTGTGGACTGTACTGCTGCGATGACAGCCATATTTCTATTCGAGAATATTGTGAAACGGTTTGGGTTCCCAGGAATATTGATGAGTGATCAGGGTAGTAATTTTATCAACCACACAGTAAGAGCGCAGACAGAATAATTGCAGGTTTAGCACAAGAAAAGTACACCATACCATCCGCAAGCGAATGGAACGGTGGAGGCATTCAACAAAATATTGGAGCACACACTTACCAAGGTATGTAACACTAACCGAGATGATTGGGATCTGAAGATTCCTGCAGTTCTATGGGTTTATCACACCACATGCAAAAGATTGATGGGGAAAACATTGTTCAAATTGGTATATGGGAAAGAGGTAGTTATGCCTATGGAATACATCATTCCCAGCCTCTGCATTGCTGCTGCAACTGGAATGGATGATGATGCTATGCTAGAGGAGTGGGTAGCGCAACTGATACAACTTGACAAAGACCGTTTCATTATGGGTTTCCACTAGAAAAATACCAACAGAAGGAATGGCATGATCACCACATAAATAAAAATGATTTCAGCAAGGGGATTTTGTGCTACTATACAACAACAAGTTCTTGAAGATTCAGGAAAGCTACAGATGTAATGATTACGTTCTTATCTTGTTAACACTATTACCTTTGGGAGTGCAGTTAAATTACAGCAGTTAGATGGCATGGTACTTCCAAAGCTCTTGAATGGAAACCACTTGAATCCCTATCAGATGGGGAAAGGATCACAAAACGCCTGAGATAAGGGGAAAAAAAGTAGAAAAACACAAGAACAAGAGGAGGAGTCATAGGTAGGGGTAGGGTAGACAGAAAGCGAAAGCGCATGCTAGAAGGGGTTGTGCAAGAGGAGGAGTCATTAGCACAGTAAGAAGGATCTGTCGCAACCACTGAAGGGTTGCGATAGAGGCAAAATCAACACTAGTTAAAGAGTAGTCAATATAAGTAACCAGATAGCACCATGCACTGCTTGAGCTGCTACACAAAGGACAGAAAGGATAGATACAGAGAGACTGTGATTGCGCCAAGAGAAAGGGTATGTGCCTAAGAATGGAAAAGGTTGCGTGCTAGGATGGGGTTGCGTTAAGGGGATGGGGCTGCACCAAGAAAAAGGGACTTCACCCAAAAATAGAAAGGGTTGTACGATAGGAGGTCATCACGCAAGAAGTAAGTGGCTCCCATTGTACGACAAAAACCATGAAGGTGACTGAACATCACATCAATACTCAATAATGTCTATCAAAGTAGGTGATTAACGACACTTTGTGATGTAACGTCTAATGATAGCATATCCAAGAGGTGGGGTGGCAGAATCGGCGGCGTATTTGGCACATAAATGAACTATTTAGTCATAATGATGCAACCGACAGATTCATGATGGCATCTAAAATGAAGATGGTATTATAAGTAGAGGGTCGAAAGTTGAGTGAACACCATTAGGCGGAGCTACACTGTGAAAATTTGTAGAAGGGCTGGGTTGGGTAGTTGAAGGAATCTCCACTACGTAAGCCAGTGACCATCTAAGGGGAAATAAAGGCTACACTTGATACGGGGAAGAATGTGAGTGAGAATGCTTTCTCATAAGAAATTAAAGAAGAAGTTGCAAGCATGTAGGCTAGCTCGTCCGAAACAGAAGTGTCTGGAAAGGTCATCCTTGGCTATATTTCTCTGAGTCGTGTTGAGGTGTAGAATAAGATACCCATGAGGAATCTGGATGGTGCCAGAGTTCTTTCCTCACTTGACTAATTTTGCAAGAAACAGAGAACTAGTTCAACCTCTGGAATCTTGGGTTGAACCTGAATGCAAGGAAGGAAAAGGGTGCGAAAGTGGGGATGGCTTCATAATTTGCAGTTACAAACAATTTTTGGGCAGTAGGAAGCTTCCTGAAGAGTGACAGTGAATTCAAAGATGTTGAACAACCATTATTTATGGATGCAGGAGCATGATGGCACCGCAAGACACAACGTTGCAGAAGTATGCTAAGGTCTGCCACATTTGACCCTAGAGGAGGCAGTTGTAGCCAACTACACAATTCAACAAGTTCAGAGAAGTAGCACACTATTTCCTATGAGAAATTTTCTTCCCTTCAAGTTGCTACACGCACCAAGTCCACCTGACATGGCTCGAGGATGAGGCACAAGACTGTGTTGGGGGTATGTTGGCAAGGGGGTGGGGGTAAGTGAGTTGCACAGCATCTAGGATGCTGCGCATACTCATGTAGCACCACACAAGGAAAATATAGCGTGATAGGCAGAAAATAGTCCACTTTTTGATATTTCCATGTCAATTTTTGTACTTATTGACTGCTTCTTCGGAATATTGGTCCTAAGTGGCTAAATTAGTTAGAATTTTGTTAGAAGTTAGTAAGCAGTGGACCTTGAATGTAAAGGTGCAAGCCTATAAATAGAATAATTATGCATGTAGGATATATACGGGATTATTATTCTATGAGATATTCATGAAGAGTGAATACTAGATAGAGTGATACTGTCTCATTGTCTGTTTTGATCTGCGATTTGTACTGTGGATTTAATATGATGTGATGTCACCTTTTATCTTTTCCTATTTTACATTCCTGCGATTCTGATGCTAAATGATGAATAGATCTGCATATGAATGGATAATGTGATGCTTTCTACTTATGGATACTATCATATTTTAGATCTGGTTTTCACATTGATAGATATATTGCACTAATGAATGAATAAATACGACATAATGAATGGTTCAGTAAGTAGATTAGATACGGAAATTAAGCTGATGAACCTCTGATGCTCCAACCCTCCTCTATATTGCGGAAACTTGGTTCTGGTAGCTCTCCCTCGATCATCTAGGGTGAGACCTCGTCCACTCTACGGGTGTTGCTCAACAGGGAAAACTTGTCTAGGCCAATGTTCAGGGAGATCTTGACGTGTTGAGCATCAACAGAGTGGTTCTCCTGTCGACTGGGTTTTGTTGGTCGAGATTACGCCAACAGTAAAGCTAGTCAATTAGGAAACTGCTATCTTTTGTTTCCAATCCATCCTCCATGATTTTTTCTCCATATTCCAAGATTAGCATGTTTTTCCATCACTCTTGACAAGTCACTCATGCTTTTGCTAATTCATGAGGTTGATGACTTATTTGGGAATTGCTTTAGCCACCTCTGTGGTTTTATCATATTTAGTAAGTCTATATTTCTGAGCTTGATGAGTTGTCTCCAATACAACTCGATTTTACCTATGAGGGATGTACTATTTACAGCAGTATTCATCATTATTCAATGGAAGGATACACTCCAATGTTCATCTCTTCATTCATGTAATTCAGTCTTTTTTCTTCTGTCTATTCTTCCTTTGTATGCTTGTGAGAAGTATCTGAGTATTTTTGGCTCCCCTCTACCATCACTATATTTCCTCCCTTGTGAAAGACACTTAGGTTTCACAATTTTATGTGATCTTTCAGAAGTTAAATCTCAACTCCTATCTCCAAAACCCTAGCCTAGACTATTAGGTGTGTTTCTTACTAAAAGAAAAAAACCTAGTATCCTATTCTAATTACTTCTTGCTTGTTCAGAATATGATCTTAATAATTTTCAAAAAGGTGAAATACTTATGCACATAAAAAGAAGTACAGTGCAACCTAATGCACAGTTTCTCCTCTTTTAAACCAAAATATGGAGCAACCTTTAACTTCTACAATGCACTTTTCACTTTTTCAATGTCATAAAATGCACATGCAAGCTCTAATTAAAAATAAAAATTCGATCCCAAATGCAAGTTCTCAAAATGTACAATGCAACTTTTTGTTATTTGTATGCAAAATGAAAAATAAACTTCATATGCAAAATGCAAACTGATCTTAAGAATATTTTGGTTTTTTTATACAAAGATGTAAATAGGTACTTGAAAAAAAAACTTGATATACAAAACAAAATCAAAATGCAAATTTGTTTTTGTTTTTTAAATGCAAAATGAACTCCTACTAAAGGTACTTGCAACACACACAAATAAAAAAACCCTTCACAAAATGATCCAATTTTTATGTTTTGTTTTTCAAATAAGACACAAAAATAAACTTAAAGAAACACACAAGAGAACAAATGGAAACACTTATGATGACCTTATCAAACAATTTAATTAGCCACAAACTCAAGACTTTTCAATCATACAAGCATGCAAAGTTGAGAAAAGTATAAATGAATACTTTTATACTCAAAGTAAGAAAAATACTCACTAGGCTACAAGGACTGGGGAGGCTTGATACTTCACCCAACCAATGCAATTAAGCATATAAAAGCTAAAATAAACCGTTAGATTTCACTTAAAAGGAGTAATAAAAAACAACCAAACTCAAAGAGGAAAATAAATCCACCAAAGGAAGGTTTTTTTCACTCAAAGAGATTCAAATTGACCCAAATAAACTCAAATAGTTCCAAATCAACCCAAAGAGGTCCGAATCAATCCAAATAGATCCCAAATCAGTCAAATAGTTTCAAATTGGTCCAACCATATTTGGATTTGGTCACTATATATTGAAATTAGGTCAAATAGATTCAAATTGATCCAATCAAGTCTCAATTGGCTCAAATAGATACAAAACCCAAGACAAGGCTAATCAAAATATAGAAACCACAATTCCATGGGGTCCTAACCAAACCAAGGACAAGGAAAGACTGCCAAAAATTCAAACAAAACTTCATAGGTAGGGAAAAAATTAAAAAATACTACCTACAGGACAAAAACATTGGTCAGAAACAAGCACGGTTGCATGTAAAACAAAACTTTGTAGAGTCCCAACAACGTTTTGGACCAAAAACACTATTGACATGAAGGAGAAGGTTTTTTTTGAACTATAACTCTAAAAAAATCAAGTTCAGCTCAGAAAATTGAAGGGTAGGTTTCTACTAAATCCTTGCGATCTTTCCTAACTTGTGAAAAGAGTAAATAATCCCAAATAAAATGGAAGAATTAACCTTAGTAACCCCAAAGAATATGACTTCTCCTTAGTGGAGTTAACACTTCTATTGCAAGGAAAAATATTCTATGAATGTGGTTGAGGTCACCAACATACTAAGTGTTCAAAGACATACATATAAGGATTTACAAAAATAAAATTAGAATTTATATTCAAGCAAAACCATACAAATAGTTTGAAATATATAGAAGGATGAACCTTGTTTATGACAGTTGATCCTATATTTCAGTTCTCCTTAGATCATTAGAGGAAATTTCAACTCAAAATGGGCCTTTCAACCCTAATTCAAACTCCATGTCATCATGTGTTAGCCAGTGAAATTGCTTTAAATTTGAAATACCGTATAGGTCTTAAACAGTTTTTTAATATAAATTTGGGGATAGGTATCATAAATAAAATAAAAAACTTTTTTTGTTCGTATTTTCGACATATCTCCCTGTGTTTTTACTCAAATTTCGATTGGGATAGCTCGTTGGATGCAGAATTAAATTCTGCATCCAACGAGTACCCACTTTGCATAATTTTGATGGACCCTTCTTCCCCAAAAACAAGAAATACCTAAAAAAACGTGATGATGACATCGTCATCACGTTTTTTCAGGTATTTCTTGTTTTTTTGGTAGCATGGTCCATCAAAAGTATGCAAAGTGGGTACTTGTTGGATGCATAATTTAATTCTACATCCAGGAAGCTCTCTCGATCGAAATGTGAGTAAAAACACAGAAATATATGTCGAAAATACAAACAAAAAAAGTGGTTTTTTTCTTTTCTTCCTCCAAAATCAATAAATATTATTTTATTATTTTAACTATTATCATTAGGGGAATTTTGATGTCAAAAATGGGCCTCTAAACAAAAAATATACTCTCAAAATAAACTTTAAAAGAACAAATCACATTCTAGAGGATGACATCATTTATAATAGTTGAGGTGGCATTGGTTGAGTTAAGGATGTTTATTTGTCAAATTGTAAATGGTGAGTGAAAACCCATAATTTATATCAATGTTGTAAGTAAAGTACTCATTATGAAAATAGTACTCATAGATTACTTTTGAATATAATATAAATGTATTAAAGTACACTTAAAGTACTTAGAAAGAAAAGTACTCTTTATATTTCAATATAAAATAAATTACAAATACTAAAAAATAAATTTTCTATTCAAAAATAAAATTGTATAATTACTTTTTAAATATTTAAAATATATATGTCAATTCTTTATTTAAAATCAAAATCACTTAACATCTTAGAATTGAAACAATTTAATGATTAATAGTTTTTTTTAAAATACTTACTCTATATAATAATCTATTATAATTATTATTTAAATATAAAAAAGATATTTATTTATTTTATAAAAATAAATTATTATATTACAATAAATTACTATATATATTGTCATCAGATTGAATTTTAATATTAATACCACTTTACTTTTTTTTTGAAATTTAAGTATTGTTCAAGGTTCATATTTTACTATCACCTTTTAACCTTTGAAACACCTACATCTATACCAACATAAATTAGACACTTACATTCAAGTTACAAAACCAAATACATACATCAAACCTTAATGTAACAATTTGAATTAATTATTATATCACAATAAGATATTATATTATTATAATTTTTATTACATATAATAATAATGTTTATTACATATAATCTCATTTGCTTAATTTTAACTCAATTTTTTCGTGGTAGAAATTTATGTACTATTCCTTCATCCCAATCATTAACACTTCTTTTTAAAAATATATTTAATGATGTTATTAATTATTGCATTAAAAACGATATATGATATATATAATATATATCATAAGAAACTATTAAAAATGAGTTTACACGTGTTTTTAAAGATGTATGAAAAAAATGAAAAATAAATTTAAAAAATGTTTTTTTTTAATTTATAGTTTTATATTTATATTTTAAAATCAGTTTATATATATATAAGAAATGAAAATTTATTCATTTAGATTTAACTTTATGTTTAAAATTCAAAATTATAAATACATGGTTTAAAAACATATTTTGAATATTGAAAAAGTAACTTATGTTTCAAATTTCAAAATTAATATATTTTATTTTAAGAGTACATTACTTTATAAGTACATTCATCATATATATTAAAAAATAATTTATGTACTCAAAAGTACTTTACTTTTAGTCATATCAAAGATTATTTTTTATTGGTTTTATTTTAGACATCTTTTTCAATTTAACTTAACCATAGTTGCATTGGTTATAGTGTAAGAGATGAGTTGTAAATATACATTGCCCACAAAATGCCTAACTTATATTATTTTATTATATCTCTTATGAGATCCATTTTAGAAGTCAAAATTCCCGTAATGTTTATTATTTTCCTTAGGAGTCCCATTTTGAATTGAAATTTCCTCTAATGTTTCCTTGACCTTCAATCCAAGAACCTGCAAAACAACTCGATTAACTTTCTCAAACATTTGGATACAAAAATATAGTTTAATTTCAAATAGAATATAAAAATACACTAGTTAAACAATTGATCATCAACATGTAACCAAATACAAGACAAGAAATGGACACATTGATTTAGGAAGAGAAATATGTTAATTATCTTATTAACAATGAAAAAACGTACAATATTACCTTACTTTTTCTTTGGAACCTTGTGAATCCTTGACTTTGGATCTCCTACTTCCCTTCCCCAAGAATCCAAAGAAAATATTTAGTGCATGAGGGTTTGAGAGCAATTAGGTAATAAATGGAAAAGGATAAGGAATGGAAATTCCTCTAGCATAATACCACTTGGGATAAGAGTCCCTTTCATGCCTAATATCCCTTTATTTTATAGGAGAATGATATGGTTAGACTCAAGGAGGGAGAAATTAGAACTGAAGGGAAGTTACAAAAACCACTAAAATTGCTCAAAATTCGAGATTTTTTTATATTTTTTGTCTTTGTAAGGAAAAATCATTGGTGCAAAAAGTAAAGGTGTGATTTTTAAGGGAAAAAAATGGTGGGACAAGAAAAAGGTGTGTTTTACACCCCTGTATACCAAAAGAAACGTGCATTTTTTTCATAAAATCAGCCATAGAGTTAGGGAATCAGTTAATGATCCATGACACTAAGTAGCAAATGAGGGCTCCTCCATCAATAATTTTTTTTGTGTGAGAAAAAATGTCATCATGAAAGTGGAAACATGTGAGCATTTTCATAAAAGTGTCACAAAATATAGAGAAGTGTCAGTTTAGGTTATAACAAAAAACAAGGAGAGTGTTTGAGATTATTGAAATTAGATTCCTCCATGTTGGACACACCCATGAAGACATAAATGGAACTTATGGAAGGTTATCATCAAAGCAACTGTACAAGGATATATTTTCACTCTAGGAGATTATGGCTACGTATAGGACATGCAAATATCAAAATTTCTAGTCCCTTATCTACTTGATGAATTTTATGGTTTTAAGAATTTTGTGAAACCTCGCCTTTTCGATTGAAATGTCAATATCATCGGTTTCAAAAAAATGCCAATTTTTTAGACATTTCTACTCATATATAATATTCCAGTCAAGCAATTCAGGGCATAACTTCGATATGAATAATGGTAATATCCTATTCATTTGTGGCAGTCATTGTTAGATGGTAGTGCAGAATTACCGGTGGGGTATCCTAGGTTATTAAATTTGCAATAAAAAGGACTTTCATACATGGTCAAAAGAAAAGGAATAGAAACATATATTTAATTATAGAAGCGAGGGATTGAGAAGGGAGGTGAACGATTTTGGAATCGCAAGTTATGTTGTTGGTAGGATATATATAAAGCTTTGGCTAGTCCCTTCAAGAGTGTTGATCTGTCAACAACTAACTTTTGGCCATTGACAAGCCATGATATATATAATAGAAAATATACAAAATATGAGCATGAAATTATGGATTCCTACTTGAAGGAAAACGTTCTTCAATTTGAGTATTTCTATGTTGGACTTGCATGCAACAAGCCTAGAGATAAATTTATCCAATAGTGGATGTTGTAAAGGTCCAAATGGTCACTGTGCAATCACCATATCCATATTGTGCAATATGGGTTGGTAGGGTGATTATTGATATTTATCAATATTTAAATGTTAGTACTGTCGAGTCTTACAAAGTAGAGGTGCAATGGTGGAATCCAACATGAGCATCAAAGGACATCAATGTCTTGTACAAAAACTACTTAAAGAGAAAGCAACAATGAGTTGTTGGTGTAGAAAAAATAGGATGATCGATGTAAATAACATCATATGGTAATGTGAACCAAGGATAGGATGGACATGAGAAAGAATAACAATAAACACGAAGGGGATTACAACGTTTAAGGTACAATGAGAGAATATGGGGCATAGTGTGGAGAGTGGGATGGATGTTCCTATGGTTATAGTTTGATGGGTTCTTACCCCAACATATTTATATTTTTTTATAATGGTTTTTGTGTTTCTATTTTTTAAAATGATGGATCTATCTAAAAATGGATTGGTTGTAAGGATCAGTCAATCTTTTTTATCTAATACACTATCTTACTAGTCATGTTTATAGTGTACACACAAAATCATTTTACTATGATATTATATTGTCCATGTAAAACATTATCTTTTGAAAGGATGGGGCAATCCTTATTTTCTTATAGATTTTCAAATTTATATTAACTTAAGTCAAACAATGATTAGTTTTATAATTTTCTCGTTGAGAATGTCATGGAGACTATTTTGACAACACTTGTTGATATTGGTGTTAAGGTATAGTTTATACCTTGCAAACATTAGTAATATATGTATATCATGGATCATTGGTCATGTACAATAATATCTAGAGTTCAATAGAAAAATGTATTGTATATACAATTGTGCAATTTCAATGATTTGCAAGCATTATCCAGATCTATTTATATAATGGATCATTAGCCATGTACAAAAAACTGTAGAGCTTCAAAAAAGTGTATTATATATATTGTGCAATCTCAATGATTATTTATGTCAGTGATGGAATATGGTAAATGTAGTGATGAAATACTTCTCATTGTGTACCATGAAATGTTGAAATTAGAACCCATCCCATCCCTTCAGGAGATTTTTAGCATGTCCCATAAATGAAAAGTTCAAAATTCCCCTCTAAAGATTTTAAAATTCTACTTTTTCTCTTCCAATTAAGAATGACATAAATAATATCCGAACATTTCAAGGGAAGGGAAACTTTTTGAATTTCTTTTCAATATGGATTTCAATTTACAAATAGTGTGTTTATAATAAAATCATTCTTCTTGGTAACTGATTCCTACATCTCTTCAACTGATGGTATTTGAATAAAAGGATCCAACTCTGGTACTAAAAAACATTGAATTATCATGTATAGTACTGAACATCAATACTAGCTTATGTTTCAATTGCCTGAGAAACAAAACACTAGATGATGATTAGAGAAAAAATGACTTCCAAGAAGAATCCATCTTGTTTGGACCGCCAATTGATTTTTCATCTTTACAATCTTTGTTCTAAAGGATTACAATCTAAATATGAAACCATTGTCTCCATATTCAACAAGAGACCAAACTCCTTGAGACAATGTACTGAGCATCAATGAGCCTAAGAAAAGAGGATGAAGCATGAGCACCGGACCCATAAATAGGAATGTCGACTTAGTATTGGATTATAGGTCAACACTCTATCCATTTTCAACAAGATGTAGCAACGGAAGAAAATGGCTTGATAGAGTGAGATGTGGAAAGAATCCTAGAGGTAATTCTCAAAATTTTCAGCTACCCTGGGTCTTGGTATTCCTGCCGAGGAAGGAGCATCAAAATGTTCAACTACTATGAATGGGATTTAGGAGTGATCAATGGGGTGATTTTGTTGAATGTAAAACATCGGGAGTAATTCTTAGTACACATGGTTTGTATCAAGTCAGGCCTTATGGTTTGTATCAAATCTTATCTATATCCTCATATGATTGAGGTGGTGATGCTTGTAATGTAAATTCTTGTGGTTTGTATCAATACTATAGACTTATGGTTTGTATCAATTCATTTTGATTCTCATAGATGGTACCCTATGGGATGGATCTCCAATTATGAAGATGAACCTATGGTTTGTATCAAGTTATGATCCTCATACAACCGTCAAGAGAATCAATACCCATTGAGGTGGACCTCTAGGCATGGAGGTAATTGTTATGTGATATATTAGTAACCATGGTCATTCAAGATGGATAAATCTATTAAGTATTCTCTAGAGACTGGTCCCCTATAGAGTGAATTACTTGAGAATATGACTATATGGTTCAGGGTAATATAATATGATCATGACATGTGACAATTATTCTGAGTATAATATGATATGATAGATGATTAATGTTAACATATAGACCATGTATTAAGATAAAAAGATAATGAAAAAAGTGAATTTGAATTTCCCATACAAAAGACTAGATGACCTCAAGTTATAAAGCTATAGTTATAAATACTTACTTAAATATGAGTGCCTCAATCAGCTCCTCGGTTAAAGAATCACTTGGAATATTAATGTATGCAAACAATTAAGTAAATAAGGGCTCAGTGTTCATCAATAAGAATGATTCAGTTAATAACAGTTAACTAAGTGTTAAGGAAATATGGACTAGTTAACTAAAGTATTTATACTTTAGTTAAACTAAAAGATGACACTTAAGTTAATAAAAGGACGAAACTTCAGTTATAAAGTGTTTTTCATGTCAACACTTGAGTTGAATCACTATGACACTTAAGCTAGCATGTTAACTAAGTGATCAATATTAGTTAGATATTGAATTCACCCTTATTTCAGTTAATGTCCATGATTGAAGGTATGGTGCATTATTTGTGTATGATGAATATTTCAATGCATGGATTGATTATTCCAAGAAGGTTATTTGAAAGTGTAATGATTGGGTGCATAATTGGCACGCAACCATTCACCCTATTTTGCATGGAAGTTTTTTTGTCTTGTTATTAATTTGTTGGGCACATGGAAAGTTCATTACACTTGATACATTGGATCTCTCTTCTCCATTTCTTTGTGTTATCTTTATCAAGAAATCCACTTATGTTGTAAATGTCATTCTCTATAATCTATCTATTCTATGCTATAGAAATGCTAGATTTTTTCATTCTCTCTATTATGAGGCTTTTCTTTAGGGTGCATCTTGTTTTATGTGGAATTATTTGTATTGTTGATTTCATTATGAGCTTCATATTTTCATTGGTTCATTGATATAAGTTTTAAAGTTCATAGATCTTCATTATTCCTAAAATTTTTAGCAACTATGTGGGGAATTAGCCAGCGTCTCATATAACATCAACGAAAAATATACTCGTCTAGGTGGAACTATATGCATGGCTTCAGTAAGACGATGCATGGGAAAAATGAATGTGTGTGACAAGGGATGTTATGTTTCCTTTTTATAGGAGGGAAACTACAATGGGTGGTGTTTCACATGGTAATGATTGGGTGTTAAATGATACGTCGAGGATATGGGTATGGGATAGGGATATTCATGGTGTCCCTTGCACAAGTTTAAGAGACAGTTTTGGGAATCAAACATCCAATAACCAGATAATGATGAAGGATCCATCCTATGTATGGGACATCTATGAAATGGTAGATATGGGATGTTTTATCTTTCCATGTTGTCACACAAGCTGAGAAGGAATGGCCGAGGCTTCACATGAATGATATAATTGATGAATTTTTAGAATCCATATGTTTCTATCTTAATTTTTCTAATGGTTTGATTCGATGTGTTTCTATTTTGTTGTTTCTAATTTTTGGAATTCATCTGTTTCTATTTTAGTGTTTCTAATTTTTTGATTCAATGTTTTTTTTATATTATTGTTCTGGTTTTTGAATCCATGAGTTTCTCTATTTTTTATTTTGTTTCTTTTGGGTATTCAAATCCCCTCACTCCTAGTGTTATGGAACCCTATGGTAGAAAGTCTCTCCCTTCCACAACCAGTTTGACTTGTGTGGACAAGGATGCTATGGAATCAAAAAATTTCTATAACATAAAAGTCTCAAACGACAATCAAATGGCTATGGATGTGGTTGAAAGGGGCGTTAAGCTTATTAGGGCATATCAGCAAGATGACGAGGTCAAGATGAAGCTTCAAGGAATCATTTTGGACTTGGGTTAAACTAGTACCATAAAATATTGATTCTATGGGACTTTCGAGATCTATTGGCACACTAAATATATGGTATCCATGGATATGAGGTTGAAGCACAAATACTTCCACCAATTGAAGAAAAAAATGGAGACATTAGAGGATTAGAACACCTACCTACCGAAAATTGTTATATGGATGGATAGGAGAATTGGGGGATTATTCGAAAATATGGTTAATATGGCTTCCTGATTAGTGGGGATCCTTATAACATCTTGTTAATAGGAGGAGTCCCTTGCAATATTCTTGCTTGAATGATTCAAACTATCCTCCTTCCCAAGTTTTGCAACACCAAGACAAGTATTAATATGGCTTTTTATGTTTCAGTGCCCATATATTTTAGTTTCTTTCATATATAAATCTTGTTTTTATGTTTAAGATTCTAGGATATTTTAGAATGTTTTGTTATATATTAATATATTTACTCCCACTTGAAAAAAATTATGTGTGGATTAAGTGAATTGTTATGTGATGAATAAATAAATAAAATTATGTGTGGATTATATGAAGTGTTGAGGTTTATTATATACATTATTTATTCTTCTTTAAACTACATATTCTATTGTTTTCCTATAAAATATTAATGTAGAGTTTGGTAGTACAAGTTATTTTATTAAATGGTAACATGCTACCAAGGAATCCTTGACAAAATTGTCTACGACACACACTATTATAGACACTCATAAGTATAATATGGATATTGAATATTATAAACAATGCACTGTTCATATTAAAAAACTGCAACTTTGGAAATGAAAAATGCACTTTTAAAATTGAAACACACTTTTTGAATTGAAATTCACACTTTTTTTATTTGAAATTCACACTTTTATAATAAAAGAAGGTGCACTTTTAGGGTTCAAAAATAGTAAAAAAAAATAGTATTAAAAAATAAAAACATGCCTTTTAAACCCAATTTCCACTTTCAGAACCCAATTTTGCACTTTAGAAAGGTTGAAATTGACAATTTGAAAGGCTAAATTCACACTTTATTAGTCCATACTTTTCCTAAGAAGTACAAGTTTAAAGGAATAGGTGTTAAATGTCCCAATATAATTATAATATGTCAATGATGCATCCCTTTTCTTTTGTTTTTCCAACCCACTAGTTTGAAACCCTATAGGTTTTTATATCTATATTTGACTTTAAATCCAAATGCTTATTTTATTTCAAAGTAAAATTGCATAGTAAGGACTCTTCATATAGTGAGAAAAGGGAATTTATATTTTGTGTTCCTATTCTTTAACATTTTTATTATTTCATTTCTTGGTTTTGAGCTAGGTTAGTATTGGGGCTCAAAAAAAACATTTTATTGAGTAGGTGTCCATGTTATGTTTATGTTTGGTAGGTTCACACTGGCTTATCTCAAAGTTAATGTTATTTTCTACCAAAAAATAGCATACAAAGTAGAGATAAATGAAATATTTAGGGTGATTCCATGAAGGTGGGTAACACTTTTTGGCCAAATTTGGCGATGTAAACCTCATGTTTTACTCATGTGCTAGACAGAATCCCTCGAAACGCATATATGCCATGTGAATTTCGACTTGCAGTTAAAAAACAAATTGTAGAATATTAGGTTGGATTCCCAATGATATTTTTTAAAAATATTCCGATGTCATTTAATGTGTGAAATTTTCCATTTAATGAACTGTGTCACCTTAAAAATTTGAAGAAGTTAATAAGTGGCTCGTGTCCAACCCCAATAATTCAACCTTACATTATTAATTAAATATATATATATATATATATATATATATATATATATATGTATGAGCATGATCTACACAAAATGCACTGTGGTCTGCATATTTTTTTGTTAATTTATTTCGCAATATACAATTATTTATTATTTTTTGAAAGTGCCCACATCTAATTTCAACATCATTTTATACACGTGTGTCCATCCTAGCTTTTTTTTCACTGTTTTGAAAAATTGAAAAACCAAAGATACCCTTTTGAAGAGGACACATCAATGTGTGGGCTGTGTATTTTTAAGAAATTTTTGGATGTGTATATTTTACCCTACATATTTTTCTTTGAGCTGCTTCAAAGTTGTTGTGTGGTTTTCTAAGTGTAAGTTTTAGAACTAATTAAGAAAAAACCATATGAATGCCAAAACACATGCATGATATCTCAATGGATAGAGAATTCGGTGACAAATCTATTGGTATGAACTCTGCTCAGTTGTGCCATGAATGGAAGGGTTTACGCCCCTAGAAGGCACATAGAAACATTGATTTTCCTATAAGAGGGATAAATCTCTATTTTTCAGTCACTTGATCGAGGTGTTAGATCGATCGAGGTATTTAAACACCTCGATCAAGGTTTTATCGGAAGCTCGATTGAGGTTTTAATCAAACTCTCGATCGAGCTTTCGATAAAACCTCGATCGAGCTTGTGATAAAACCTCGATCGAGCTTCTACCTCAATCGAGGTCCGGCTTTTAAAAAAAAAATCATACAAAAATGTGCGGGAATGCACTTAGGCATTGATGGCAGTAATTTCACTCCAACCACCCTTCTAACCTCATTTCCCACCCAAATTCCTAAACAAAATTCTATATAAACATAAAACATAATACATAAACATGTTACTAATTTTATCTTTCACAATTGACTATCCTATTTGAAACAATTGTGTATTGTGTTTAGATATTGGTTTAGGTATGAATTTGGATTGTTGATCTTGATCACAATGGAAAACAAAAAGCATCGAAGTAAAATATCTTCTAGGAATCAAAGCAACACTGAAGAAATAAGAGAGAAATATAGAGAAAGAAAGAGGAAAAAAAGAGCAATC
>LPNX010812592.1:33553-49782 GCA_001517045.1 Pseudotsuga menziesii
TGGATATATATATAATTATATAGGGCATATTATTCTAGCATAATATCTAGTTCTAAATGAATATGAATATATAGCCTTATCATTGAGGTTATTTTCTTCATCTTTTCTATAGCATTATCTCTCCTTTCATTGATTTTAATGTGATTTTAATTTCATATTCATATATGAGCATTTTCACAGTGTTCAAATTACAATTTTACATTACATTATGATAATGATGATAATTACATTACAATCACAATTACAATTACATTACATTACAATCATGTACAAATGACTAGAAACCATACAGTTTTAAGCATTGACGACAATGATGATCTCAAAGAAAATCAACAATTACAATTACAATCATAATCACATTACAATTACAATCACATTAACATGCATAAGCACGAACCTTATGTCAATGGGACAGTAAGGTAAAGTAAATACAAATACAATTTTACATTACACTATGATAATGATGATAATTACATGTTACAATTACAATTACAATTACAATTACATTACAATTATGTACAAATGACTAGGAATCATATGGATTTAAGCATTGATGACAATGATGATCTCAAATAAAATCAACAATTACAATTAGAATCATAATTACAATTACAATCAAATTACAATTTACATAAGGTAAGGTAGAGTAACATATTTTACTTAATAACCTAATTTACTTAATAACATCTGGTTTGTTACATAAGCCTCATCCGCAACAACTGTGGGAAGTAGTTGGGATTTTCCCTAAAACTCATTATGAGGAGTACCACAGGAACCCCAAAGTAGTTGGCCATTGAGAGGACCTGCCAAGATAAAAGGGAAATGACCCCTGTCAGATTGACTAGATTCCCACCTGTGAGGAAAACCAAAGAGCTGTCGTTTGTGGCCAAGCGGTTAGCAGTTTTACCTGCGCCATGAAGTGAGGGGTACTGCCGCAATAATCAAGCCTAAGACAACGTTGGTGGCTGGGAGATTACCTTTGAACCATTAGGAATCCAATTTAAACTGAGGTCCATATTCATCTCTAGTTACTACAATATGATAAGTAAAATAAAATGTTATTCTTGAGCTTGCATTTATTTGTATTTATTCCAAGAGCTTGTATTTATTTTTTAGTTTGTATTTATTTATTGCTAGATCCTAGCCAGTCATCATGGGATCGTGCACCCTCTGATTTCTCAAGAGTAATTGGGAGCTTCAATGATGTTGGAATGGCTGCTAATTGTTTAAGAGGGTTGGATGACACCACTCAAGAAGAGTTCAGGAACCCGACCCCTGATTGGACAATCAGAGAGCATGTTAGTAACATAATCAAGTTATACTTTGAACAAAAATCAGTGATTACATAAGATCAATCCTACATGGATTGATAAAACACAAAAAATTGAAATGTGCCACAAAGTTGTTGGGTTTTAAGGATGTTAAAAATAAAAATGCATGTGAGAATGTAAGAAAAAATGTAACAACTACACTCTCTACATTTGGAAAGTAAAAAAACATTGATATTAGCGTTGCACGTAGGGCAATTACAACTGCTATTGTGGCATGAAGCACCTCAATAAATCGAATGGTCACAACAATGTCAAAGTTGCTCCACGTTTCAAGAAAAACACTGCACAAATACACTAAATTTAGGGTAAAGATAGATGAAAGTGATGAAGCTGCTTGTTGGGATCTTATATGCAGAGAAGCATATAAACACAGGATGGAAGAGGGCGTCAGAGAGAAGGTGATAGAGTATTGTGAAAACTATTGTTGTGCTATACTAGATCGAAAACATGTCCTGTGACAACGTTCTAGCAGAGGCATTTATAAGGATCATTGCAAGCATTTTATGGAGATGAAAGGAGTTGATTTGTTCGAGGAATTCAAAGAATCAAATCCTAGTGTCTAGATATCATTAACCATGTTCAGTAAGTTGAAACCATGGTATATTAGGCTGAATATGATTCAGGACACTTGTTGTTGTCAATACCACATTGAATTACAGTTATACTATGACACATTTGTGGATTTTTGCAAAAAACATTGGGATGGTGAACCAGCTCCTCACATAGTGCGGGATTTTATTTCTATGATACTATGCAATAGGAATCCTGAAAATGTGTTTTTCATTAAAAGGTGTGTATATGGGAGAAGATGCCATGAATGTGGTGATTTGGCATTGTTTGATAGGAAGTTTCCTATTGATCCAACACACCTTGGATTGTCAGATATCACAATTAAGTGGAAGAGATATGAGTATGTCTCCATGAATCCATCACCTTCTTCACATGTTCCATCTAAGAGGATCAACTTGCTCGAGGATGATATTCCTATTTCAGACTTCATGGACAAGTTTCAAAGTCATATTTACAAATACATTAAACACTCCCATGGGTCTAAGCGGAAATATTTATAATTTAAGCATTCTCGTGAGTTTTTTGAGCGAGGAACAATCCTATCGGTGGTAGACTTTGCTGAGAATTACACATTTTCTCCTTAGAGAGAGATACAAAGTGAGTATTATCACTCTGACAAGTTGTTCATCTTCGTACATGTATTGTATAGACATGCTCAGGAAATAATTGATGGTAGGGATAGCACTCCTCAGTCACGCAATGTGATCAAGGAATACCATTTTTATGTCAGTGATGATCATGAGCATGACACGTTGTTTGTTCAACACTGCTTTGGGCTATTCTATATTTCATTCAAAAAGAATGGGGTGTCATTTATAGAACACTGGACTTGGTTAGATGGGTGTTTGGGGAATTTCAAATTAGCACGCTCATTTTATTGGTTGAGTTGTCTTCACAAAGAGACAGGTATTTGACACACCTAGAGCTTTTTTGAAATGGGGCACAGAAAGGGTGAACATGATGGCATAGGCGCATGCGTGAAATGAGAACTTTGGAGGTACCAAATGAGTCATAGTGCATCTCGACTCAAGTGCTCAGCAGAAGTAGTTGATTGGTGCACACAAAATTTGGGTCACTAAGGTCATGAACAAGCAAGTTCAGTGTGCAAGTAGAAACAACAACTTAATTGGAATTTAATAAATGTGTTTGTATTATTATATATATAAATATGATGTTTTTTATTCAATGCATGTTTTTTTGGGATGTTTCCCTTGGTGATGTGAATAGATCCATGCCATGGTATTGTGAGACCATACCTGGTACAAGAGAACTACATTCTGTTCGTAGTAAATACATGCGCAACATATTTTCCATTGAAACGAGGAAGCATGCATGTTTTTGTGAGTTCTTCATTGACTCCAATGAAGTGGGGGTTAATCATTGCGTGAATGGTGAATATGTCAAACAATGGAAATATGCCCCTCTTAATCCAAAGGGGCCACATCCAATTCTGATGTGGCAAGAGATGTGTGCTGACGAGGTAGTGGTTTCACTAGATCATGATCAGGTTTCTGATTTGGTTAAGCAAGGTACATGATAGTTGATTGAATGTTTAAACCTCTAGTCTTGTACACATGTGCCATATATATTTAATATTTGTTTAATATTTGAAAATCTTGATGCAGGTGATGTATTTGTTGTAATTGCATCACCAGGAAATTACGAGCATGTGGCATACTTTTTTATGTGGTGTACACAAATCAAAAGCAGGTTGTTGCGACCCTATATCGATGGAGAGTTCATGTACCAAGTTGGTGACCTAGTTGTGATGGGCAACTTTTTTGAAAAAGTGAGAAGACAAGGTGACTATATTATCTACAGAGATTTTATGCCTGAATATATATTTTGTCAGTACAGTCATTTGGTGGTGGCAGCTCAGATACATCTCATTGAAATCAAGGTGAAGAGGGGTGAACCAAAGAGATGGAAGATGTCAGTAGCTGACCATGATCGTATTATGGAGACGTGCATTCCTATAACCCATTGGCAGGATGGATGAAATTTATATTCCATGACATATAAGTTGATACATTGACATAGTTGACATGCTTTTGAAATGTAGCAAATCAAAATTTCTTCTGAAACATGAAATCAAATTTTACATTGTAGTTGTAATTTGCACCTAGTAGATCTTACATTGTAAAGTTGTAAGTTTTGTAACATTATAATTGTAAGTTATGTTAAGAATTGTAACTTGCATTCGATTGACAATTTTGCAAACATGTAAACTTGTAAACTTTGTAAACGTTGTAAAATTTGTAAACTTGTAATTTATTAAATTCGAAAATTGTACAATTTCCTAAGATTGTAAAACATAAATAACTTTAAACTATAACTGCAAATAATTAAAACATTTAACAGACCATCATGTTAAAAAAAAGGTCCATATATATATATATATATATCGATAATCATAAAGTACAAAATAATAACGTCCACAAATAACAGTCTATAAATCACTCCAACACCATTGATCAAGAGATCGACCATCATGGACACTACCGCCAGCTGCACTATGACCCTGGTCTTGCTCATGCACATCAAAAAGAAAATTGCCTAGGTCTGAGAACTGCAGAAGTTAAAACCATGAATTGTGCAAGTCAGTTACATACCACATATTTAAATTACATGTAGAATGTTAGAAAACATTAAATATATATATGAAAAACATATCTAGCTCACAGATAGGTTGGTTCGGTGGACAGTTGCCTCAGACATGTTATTTTCCTACATAGCTCATAGAAATTTAAAGATATAATATTCCAAAGTAAGTTCTCCAATGTTTTTATGCCAAAGGTGTTCTTGGTATAACATCGTAAATTGGGCCCTTCGATACCAATGACCATACAAAACTTGATATTACTTGCAAACATTAGTTTGTTAAATGGAATGTACATTTTAAGTTTTGTCTACATTTATATTTGTTAGTTTTACCATTTGATGGAACTACAATAATGTGGCTTCATGCTCCATATCCATCTTCTCCTACAAAGTTTTATTTTTCCTTCACAAGAAAAGTCATAACATATCATATGTGGATCTGTTGAGCAACCAAAACTGATTTTAACAAACCTGTGCAGTGTTTTTTAAAGCTAATGCACACCATGGGGCCCACTCAAGATTTCAATGATATAATTGTTTTTCCATTGCATGCAGCAAGTGGTTCCACTCTAATATTTTATGATAATTTATAGGATCTATTAGTTTTATAGACTAGTGATAAAATTTGACATTTAATGTTTCAAGATTGTCAAATAAAAAATTCATGGCATTCCAATATCATTGTTCCTTTCAATTTATGCTCACTTAAAGTAATAATATATCAATTTTAGTTTCACAAAAATGTATACATTAAAACAAAATTAAAATAAGAAATTGATGACTAATTTCTAAATTCCAAAGTAATATAATATAAAAATCATAAGCATATTTTCGATATAAATACAAATAAAAAAATAAAACAAGGTACAATACAAAGGAGAAACAGACTATATCTTAAATAGATTCAAGGATAAGATGGAAGAAGCCTTGAGAAATGGATAGATGTTTTATATAGGGACATATCATTCGCTCATTTGAGTTGATGTTAAATGCTAAGAAGTGATAAAGGCACTAACTAGCAATTCCCATTCTACAAATATTAATGTATTTTGTTATATATTTGATTTGATAGCTAAAGAAACTCCAAGTGATAGGCTAAGATGGTATTATAGATTTGCATTACATATATATCGTTGTTATCTAGGACATAGACACTTAAATAAACTTTATAATAATAATAATGATTCCAATGTGTATTGTAATGTCCCCCAAAGTACAAACTTTAATTTTAGTTATATACTTGTTATCTATTATTTGTTTAATAATTTTGGATCACAGAGAAGAAAAACCCTACCAAAGAATTTGAGAAGGAATATGTAATAAAGAAAAAAATATAAAGGGGAAAGTAATTGTGAAACGGGAAAGTGGAAACAGCCATGTTAAAAGAGGAAACATGCATGCAACAGAAAGGGACAATGTGAGGGCTAACTTTAGGGAAACTGTCATAGGTGACAGAAGTGCCTTGATGACACTGGACACTCCCTGGAAATCAAGGATTTTATTAGCTCCATGAATTCTGTGAGGAATGAGCTGCTAAAAAAAAGACCTAGGCAAAAATTGGAATAAAGAGAAGCATATGGGTGAGGCAGGATGCTGCTTAGTATGCTGAACACTTAAACTCTTATTGCATGAGCACCTGTGTGTTAGGAAAGACTGTGTGAACCAAACCTGAAAAGTGAAGTTGTGGTTAGCCGTCCCTTCTGTTGGCATGTCTTGTTTGGCTCGGGGGTGACTTGGGAAGCAGGAAGCTGAACCTAGTCTACGGTTGGGAGGAATGTGGCTGTTTCCACAGTATCCAGGCTACAAAACTTTACAGGTTCCTTTTATTTTATGAGCTTCATGAATCTGAATGAGGTTAATACACATTGAGTGGAATAGTAGGAATTTTCTTAAATTTCTAATTAAGTAATATGGATACTTCAGCCAAGACATCTGGTTTTTATGAAATCTTATTGATGTAGAATTACTCAGGATGTTAGTTTTGATTATACTGTATGTTATGGGACAACACAAATTTTGTATACAGGATTAATCTAATTTAGGCTGTTGTCCAAGCAATACATTATTAAGCTGGGAATACTCAATTTTTGGGGATTATTCTGAATACCTTCTTATGCAAATATAAAATACTTTGATACATTGGACGTTGTTTGTTTTTGTAAATGTTGTAGCAGAGATAATAGCTAAAATGCCTCTGATACCCCAAAAACTAATGGCCCGAGGTTCAGATGAAAGTAGATGGTTGTCGACATAATTTATACAGTCACAGACTAGTGGGATAGAAGAGCCCTTTACTGATACTCAGTACCCAAATACTTTAACTTATGGGTTCTTGCACATTATTAAATTCCTATTTAGATCCACTAAGTTGGAGTTATTTGTCTATGTTATAGCCTCGACAATTGAAAGAGCCATGAGATTTTCTGCTAACCTAGTTGTAGCATTGTGCCACTTCCCATAAATGTTCAACATTGTGTTCAGATCTAAGATACTCTGCATATTACCAATGAAGAACCTAAGCGGGGGTGTTCCTCTTGGTTATAGTTTTTCTGTGAGGTAAACTCCAGTGGAGACTTCACTCCTTTTGACTCCCAATGGCTATACGTTTTAAGTAAGCTAATAAGTTACAACCCTAAAGGACCTGAACTCTGGAAGGAAACTAACTCACAGTAAGACCCTTTCTAACAGCCTTTCCCAGGTTCGGCTTAATTAAAATTTATATATAAAAGGATTTGGGAAGGAAATCACTTGAGGGTATAACCACCAGATCTTTCGTACGGCGTGCGACTATGTGAACTTGGGTTAAATCTTTAAAAAAAAACCCCATGAAAACAAATTTTAAACTGCGGGTCTGACACCCGGCTAACCGTCCTTCCATACAGAGGCTGGGGATTAAGAAAAACCAGAGCCTTGTTTTTCTTTTCTATTTGGACTTTCACTTAAACCCTTGGTTTTAAGTTATTTGATTTATTAAATGCAGATGAATTTTTCAGTTAAGTAGACCCTCGAACCAATTCCCTAAACTACTAAAGTCTGATATTTGCACCACGGGAAACTAGCACTTAGCTGATTATGGTTTTTACAGGCATAATGTAGAAAAAATTTCAAACTAAAGTTTGAGAGCTGATAAAAGCTTAAAACAAAGAAAAGCATCAAATGCACAAATCCCGGAGGGCTATCTTTTAGAACAACTTAAATTACCCTTTAATTAAATCAGCTACCACACAACAGAACTGTTTACAACAAGGGAAGCCTCTTTTAAAAGAAAAAACAAGGAAAATTTCTATGAAGTAAATCGCAGTCCTTTACATGCTAAAAAGACAATTTGTTTACAGGACGCATACGGGCCTTCACAACTGTTACCTCATAGGGTAAAATTGTTGTTCTTATATTGTCAAAAAATAATAACATTTTTGCCCTCGAGCTGGAGCTTTCTCTTATTAAGAGAAGAAACCCTTGCAAATTAGGAATTTTACCGGCAGAAAGACCGGAGAGGGCGCTCATTTCCTTGTTGTCAAGCCACATCATTAGAAGAAATAAATTAGTGCGGATGGATGTTCTTACTCGTTTATGGATGCGCGAGCCCAGGGTCCCGGAAACAACCTCCATGTCCTGTGATCAAATTAGAGAAACATGGATTCGAGTTAAATACCTAGCATCCTTGTCTTAAAACCAGAAAACAAATTCATACAAACTGTATGCCACAATATTTGGTAACTCACCACATTAGTCAGCACCATGAAGCTTGTTAAAGCTGTGATCCGGAGCGTGGGTTTCTCCCACCTGCAGACTAAGACAAGAGCCTTTTTTTTTCCTCCTTCGACCACCCTAACAGTTTTGAGCAAATGCGGAGCCAAACCTTGGAGATCCATAGGGACGAAAGGGGAGCCGGTGTTATGGTTGGATTTCAACACCGAATTTTGGGAAAAACCGCGAGTCTGGCATTAATGAATTTGTCCTGTAGGTGGTGCCAAAGTCCAAATGGTACAGGTTACGGCCAATTTCTGATTAATGGCTTAGGGTTGTGTGATGCAGGTTATAAGACTTGTAATTTTCGACATTAAAAGTTCTCCAGAAAATGTACCAAAGGCTGGGCGCACCCCTCTCCAGATTGACGTAGCGTAACTCCCTACCTTAAAGTCTGGGGGGCCTGACTTTATGATCTGTCATTACCTTGGGCACTACGACATGGTGGAATGCCAGTGAATCCTGAGGGGTACAATGCTCAAAGAACGCAACGCCAATGAGTGGGATCCTGCACATTTTTAAGATCCAATAAAATCATACCTGTTATTAATTTGGTTTATTTTGTCTTGAAAAAGAATTTTATTGCAACTGCGACCTACATAGAAAACTATTACATTGAACCTTTGCCTTGCTTAAGCCTTGCGCGGCCTTTGTTCCAATACAAACTTTAGGTCATAAGGTTATAATCACTCTTTTCCCAAAGTAAAATGAGTCTACGTAAGCCTTTGATTGCTTTGAATCTAATAGTGGAATGTGAGACCTAAAGTTTCATGGTTCGACTATATTGGAATTTGAGATGCATGATGTCTACATTGACCATAGGTTAATAGTGGAATTTGAGATGCATGATGACTATTTTTTACCATAAGTTAATAGTGGAATTTGAGATGCATGATGAATATTTTTTACCATAGTTTAATTTTGTTTAAGACAAGCCCAAGCACTTAGAATAATCAATGAAACTTATAGGAGAAAGTGTCATGTTTTCTTACCACCCATAGGACCTCCTTGGTGCTCATGTGTTGGATGGAGATGAAAGACTTTTCCTAGCTAATAAACCACCTGTCAAGGAGAAAAGAAAGAGTTAGCTAGAGCTAAGTAAGAAGCATCCATACAACACTTTGTACTTTCCTCTAATGAGCAGAAGCCCCTAAACCCCTTGTGGTCTATTAAAAGTTCAAAGTGTTACTCAGAACTGGAAGACATAACATTGCATCCTTAACAAAAAAAAATTATTTGATGGATTTTACATGTGGTATTTGATAGATTTTACATGTGGTATTTGATATATTTTACAAGTGGTATTAGAGCATGGGTTCAACCCTGTAGCCAAAAGGGAACATCTCTTTTTGCTAAATTTTGTTCTAATAAGTATCCTAACGAACTGTTGGATTGTTGTGTATACTGGAAAATTTCTGTTTTAATTTATAGGAAAAATATCATGGCTTCTCTAAATGAAAACAAGGACTAACCTAAAAACCTTGAACAGGTGCCACCAACCAGCCAACCAGCAATAGAACATTTTGAAGCAAGTCAAGTGCTCGAAACTATGAGGCATCTGATTGTCAAAATACAAATCTATAAAGTGGATAATGAACAGCTCAAGAAAGCTCAGGAAAAGCAGCAAGAAATCAATGAAATCTTGCTACAAAGTCTACATGAAAGAAATAACAGCAAGGAACCCCGAACCGAGACCAGAAAGGGTCCAGAAAGGGAGGAAAGCGTAGAGAAAAAGGGAAGCTCATCAAATGAGACCCAAAATTCTGAGAACCAAGTCAAGACGGGTAGAAAAAGAAAGGTCGATCATCTGGAAGGCGAGTTCAAAAAAATCAAACCCACTAACTTTGATGGGGAATCCAAGACTAGGGAGGAAGTAGAGGCATGGTTGCTGGACATCAAGAAATATTTTCAGATTTACAATTATTCCAGCAACATGAAATTTCGAATGGAAGTGTACAATCTTAAAGGAAAGGATAGCATTTGGTGGCAGGATCTCAAAATTTCGCATGGACTCAAGGAGAAGAATCTGGAATGGGCCGAATTCAAGAGACTATTTAAGAAACAGTATCTATCCAAGATCTACTATGAGAGGAAGACCAAAGAATTTTACAAATTAAGGCTTGGCCAACTGACCATAGAAGACCTCGTCAATAAGTTTTTGGATTTGCTGCAGTTTGTGCCCTACATCAAGGAAGAAAAGGTGAAGGTACAAAGGTTCTGGTTTGCCTTAGGCGTATAAGGATCGAATCAAATTCGACAATCCAAAATCCTTGGATGAGGCACCGAGGAAAGCCAAACTATGTTATGAACAGTATAAATAGTGGAGTGACCCCTCGAAAACATGGAAGGACAGGAAGCAAGAGAAGTTCAACCAGCGGAGAAAGGGTTTCAAGCCACCACCCTTCAGAAATATGCTGAGAAATCCCCAAGGGAATTCTTACAAATGAAATGAACAACTACCCTCAGAAGGTACAAAATAGAAAAATTTGGGGCAAAAGGGGGCCGAGGTGTCTCCTAAAGAACATCTAAAATATTGGGAGTGTGGAGAACCCCACTTATGCAGAAATTGTCCCTGATACAATGGGGCAAGCAAGATGCTGCAAAATATTCAAGAGGCATCTATTGTTGGGGAAATTAGCACGAATTACCACAAGATTCATGTAGCCTTGGAATATTGGCAAGCAGACCACCAATCTGCTATAGTATTTATCGAAGGTATTATCTCTAATCATACCCTTGCTATTTTGATAGATCCAGGTGCTACCTTAAGTTATATTACCCCAAGGATGATGGAGTTATACAAACTCACCAAGGTGAGGCATGAAAAACCATGGCTGGTTCAGCTAGCCACAGGGGCAAAAAGGAAGGTAATTGATTTTATTGTTGACTGTGAAGTTGAATTGCAGGGACATAAAACCAGAATTAATTTAAACATCTTACCTTTAGGATCTTATGACATGATAATAGGCATGGATTGGCTAGAAAGAAATAAAGTGGTATTGAATTGTTTATCCAAGACTTTTACCTACATTGTGGAGAACCAGATCCTTCGGACAGTAAAAGGCATACCCAAACCAGTCTCGGTAAGACAAATTTCTGCTATGCAGCTGAAGAAATGCTTTAGAAAAGGCTGCAACCTCTATGCAGTTAGGGTTGCTGACTTACTTCTCAATGAAAACCTGACACCTTTAAAAAAATACCCTATCCTAGATGAGTTCTCTAATGTATTTCTAGAGGAAATACCTGGTTTACCCCCTCAACAAGAAATTGACTTCTCCATTGAGCTTCTACCTGGGTCTGCACCCGTGTCAAAAATACCTTACAGGATGACTATTCCAGAGCTGACTGAACTGAAAATTTAGTTACAAGAGTTGTTGGATAAAGGGTATATAAGGCCTAGTGTGTCTCCCTGGGGTGCGCCACTCTTGTTTGTTAAGAAAAAGGATGGGACCTTAAGACTATGTATTGACTACCGAAAGTTAAACAAAGTCACCATTAAGAATAAGTATCCCCTACCCAAAATTAACAATTTGTTCGATCAAGTAGGGGAGGTGAGAGTTTTCTCCAAGATGGACTTACAATCTGGTTACCACCAGATTCAAATAAAAAAGGAGGACATAAACAAGACTCCCTTTAGAGCCCGTTATGGACATTACGAATTTGTGGTGATCCCATTTGGTTTAACAAATGCCCCTACCACATTTATGTGCCTAATGAACAACATTTTTAACAAATATTTAGATTAGTTTGTACTGATCTTCATCGAGGATATCTTGATTTACTCTAAAACAGAAGAAGAGCATCAACAACACCTACAAATAGTGCTGCAAACCTTAAGGGAGCACCAGCTGTATGCCAATTTGGAAAAGTGTGAGTTTTTCAAAACTGAAATTCAGTACTTGGGTCATGTTATATCCAAGGGTGGAATAGCTGTGGACCCAAAAGAAATCAAATCCATATCTGACTGGTCAGTACTGAGGGATGTGACCAACATTCGGTCATTCATGGGACTTATGGGCTATTATAGGAGATTTATTGAAGGATTCTCAAGATATGCTTACCCCATTACCACCCTGCAGAAAAAGGGGATAAAGTTCGTTTGGTCATCAAAGTGCCAAGAAAGATTTGACAAACTTAAGGAATTACTAACCAAATCCCTTGTCCTAAAAGTAGCAAACCCCCTTAAAGACTACACAGTTTGTACAAATGCTAGTCAAGATGGGGTAGGAGGGCTTTTGTCCCAAGAAGGGCATGTAGTTTGTTATGAATTCCGTAAGTTAAAATATCATGAACGTAACTATCTGGTTCATGACTTGGAATTAACAGCCATGGTGCACGCTCTAAAAATGTGGCGACACTACTTGCTGGGGAAGAAGTTCCTGCTGCTGACTGATAACACATGTGTGAAGAATCTATTCATGCAGTTAGGTCTAAATGCCCGACAAGCAAGATGGATGGCCTTCCTCAACGAGTTTGATTTCGAGGTAAGACATATATAGGGTAAGGAAAACAAGGTCGTAGATGCACTGAGTCGAAGAACTCATGGGATTAGTGAGGTAATCCTGAGTCAGCCTAAGAGTGACCTTTTAGACAAAGTAAAGACAGTAAGTACATAGGATGTTGATTATAAAAAACTACTTAGTGAATTACAGAATAACGAGATAAACTTAAAGGGGACAGTGTTTAAAATCGACCAAAAGGGCCTTATTTGGTTTAAGGATAGGCTGTACATACCTAAAAGTTTGGAATTGAAGCTGTTTATTTTAAATGAGATGCAAAAACCCCCATTTGCAGGTTATCCCAATTACCAAAAAATGATAACTGCTTTGAGAAAGCAGTTCTTTTGGCCAGGTTTAAAATCTGATTTAGTGGATAGAGTGCCAGCAAGTTAAAACAGAGCATGGACATCCAACGGGTTTATTACAACCTCTACCTATACCTCAATGGAAATGGGAGATCATATCCTTAGATTTTATCGCTGGGTTACCTAGAACACAGAAACAGCATGATTCCATCATGGTAGTAGTTGATAAGTTAAGCAAGTCGGCACACTTTATTCCAGTAAAGTCGACACATAAGGCAGCAGGCATTGCAGAAATATTTTTAAAGGAAATATTTCGATTGCATGGTGTGCCAAAAATTGTAATATCGGATAGGGATGTGAAATTTACATCAAAATTCTGGAAATATTTATTTGCAGTTCTAGAAACCCGAATCAATTTTAGCACCAGCTACCATCCTGAAATGGATGGGCAGACAGAACGTACCAACCAGACAATCGAAAACATGTTAAGAATGTATGTTATGAAAAGACCCACTAAGTGGGAGGACTATTTACATCTGGTGGAGTTCGCTTATAACAACGGTTACCAGGCCTCAGCTAAAATGAGTCCGTTTGAAATATTGTACGGAAAGAAATGCAATACCCCTGTCAGTTGGGATAACCCTGTGGACTAGGTACTGATTGGACCTAAGCTACTACAAGAGATGGAGCGAAGAGTTCATGAGGTGCAGAAAAATTTAAAGGCAGCTCAAGATCGACAGAAGAGCTACGCATACTTAAAGAGAGAACATAAGGAGCTTTGTGTTGGCGACCATGTGTACCTACGGGTCAAACCTAGTAAGAGTTCCCTCAAGCTAGGGAGCTGCAAGAAACTAGCTCCAAGATTCTGTGGACCTTTTCATGTCCTAGAGAGAATTGTACCCGTAGCTTATAAGCTGGCCCTACCTGTTCATTTAAGGATACATAACATTTTTCATGTTTCATTATTAAAAAAGTATGTATATGATTCTACTCACATTATTGATTGGAATGTGGTACAGGTGGAACCCGAAGGAGAGTTTCAGGTGGAACCTTCACACATTCTGGATAGGAAAGAAATAGTACTTTGGAACCGAGTCATCGCTCAGGTAAAGGTGCAATGGAAGCACTTTATCCCTAAGGAGGTGACTTGGGAGCTAGAGGAATAAATGCGAATAAAGTACCCTGGCTTGTTTCTCGAGCCAATGGGAGAAGACTAACACCGAGGACAGTGTTCGAATAAGGGGGCGTGGATGTAATGTCCCCCAAAGTACAAACTTTAATTTTAGTTATATACTTATTATCTATTATTTGTTTAATAATTTTGGATCATAGAAAAAAAAAACCTTGCCAAAGAATCCAAGAAGGATTATGTAATAAAGAAAAAAATATAAAGGCACTACTACATTTTGACCAAAAATCCGACGGCTATCATGTCGGATTTTCGACACTTCCCTGTCGCATGAACGACACTTTGATTTTTTTTTAACCGTCGGAAACTTGTCGTCGCTTAACCGACACTTAAATAACCGTCGGTTAAGCGACACTTATGTAGCCGTCGCTTGAATGTAAAGCGTCACTTAAGCGACGGAATGTTTTCGACGGTAGCAATTTTTTTTGACAAAATAACCTTTATAACCGTCGCTTAAGCGACGAATATCAACTAAAAGCGTCGGAAAACCGACACATAGTACCGTCGGAAAAGAGACACATATTAAAATAAACGTCGAAAATGCGACAGAATAATGGCGTCGGAAAAGAGACGACAGTTAAGCAAAGGCGTCGGAAAAGCGACAGAAGAAACCGTCGCTTAAGCGACGCTTGGAGAAATTTTTTTTAAAAAAAATATTGTGTAAATATTGTGAATCTATTGATGGGAGCTGATCATTCCAGACCCTGAGCCTATTGCTAATGGATGGGGAGTCATTGATCAGCTTAGCCACCCGTTAAGTCAGACCAGTTGGTGCAGACCGAAGATAATTATATAGAAGGAGAACCAGATTGGTGAAAGTGGGGTAGTGTTATAGTCCCACTGTGGTTCTATTCCTTACAAAATTGGTTGGTGCAATCCTGCAATGGGGTCATTGATCAGCTTAGCCATCCGTTAAGTCAGACCAATTGGTGCAGACCCAAGATAAAAATATGGAAAAATGGTTGGTGCACTCCTGCAATGGGGTCATTGATCAGCTTAGCCATCCGTTAAGTCATACCAGTTTGTGCAGACCCAAGATAAATATATGGAAGCGCCGATCTCTTGAAAGGCACTTAATGCCCAAACTTCAGCATTGGAAGCTTTCACAAGTTCATGTGCATAATTTTCCATTTGCTTGTCTTGAATAAAGAGGCTTGAATTCAAAGATCATCTTTTGTCAACAAACTCTGAAACATTGCATCAACATAAAAGGTTAGCATTAATAAAAGTTTGTCTCGTGGCCTAGCTCTTGACTGGAGTATTACTTCGTTTAGCAAAACTGTTGTTGAAAGCTCTACAACTTGAAAAATATACAATTCCCAATCTATGCAATAAAATTCCGATACAAAGAAGAGTAGTCACTTTGCATATTGGGAAAGCTGTGATACCATTACTCATGCTGGATACCTCAAAGTTATGAGATCCTATGACAAGTTACATTACACCACAGCAAAATTTGGGGTTTTCTCCTGCTATAACTGGCTTTGTAAATCCTTCAGAGATACAATCAACGAAAATGTCCAGAAAAAATACAACTGAAAGGCTAAAACGTTGCTTAACATTCAGATAGCAGAACACAATTCCTCCAATTTCTTACAAAGAGGGAAAAAAATGTAACCAAAAAGAAAGCTCCTGTACTCGTGCCAAGAAAAGAGACAATCTTTGCAGGTCACTTCCGCTACATTGGAAGATTTTGTAACTTCTCAAAGAAACATGCTCTAGTCCTTTTGCATGTCGAATAATTTATTCCAAGAGATAGAAGTCAGAATTAATTTCAAAGTACCCAGGCATTGGTAACAAAAGAACACGAGCACTTAATCGCCATGCCTTCAATGTGCTATCGAGTACCCAATCAAGCATGGGCTTTCCCATCAACAAATCATAAAGACTGGTTTGGAATTAAGTCTCAAACCATCACTAACCATATTCATCTGCATCGTATCCATATTGCATGTTGTCTGAAGCTACACCACCTTCCCCAACAAAA
>LPNX010812595.1:1324-44249 GCA_001517045.1 Pseudotsuga menziesii
AAAAAATAAAGCTCTCATCTCAAAACTGGTTTTCCCCGTGGGGGTTTTTCCAGGGCAACTTTGCCAAAAATATCTGTGTCAAATTGTGTGATGTGTATGTGTTTAATTACAGCCTGTTAGTTGTTTTCAGCGTGTTTAAATTGTTCAGATAAATTTCATAAGTAACTTCAGTCCTTTGCATAACCGGCTGAAGTGAAAGAAGAAGAAATTGTTCATTAAACCAGCTTGCTGTGAAACAAGGGTTTTCAACAGTTCCACCTGCAGTCATAGCTCACCTTATAATCAGACAAATGAAGGAATATGAGAGTTGTCTAAAAGACAAAAAGCACACAGATTTGGTAATGCCGGAGATAAATTTTGAAATCCTATGGGGACACTTCAATGGAGCAAGCCAGGGTCACCCGACTATGTGTGGTGCAGGTGCGGTGTTACATGTTAACAGCAGATCATATTTTTTCTTAAAATATGCAGCAGGAAGGGGCTCAAACACCCGCACAGAGTTATAGGCATTGTGGATTCTGTTGAGAAGTGATCGTCAAAATGGGTGTAAGAAGTTACAGGTGCTCGGAGACTCTAAGGTAATCGTTGATTGGCCAAATAAAAAGACTAGAATTGAGATTATTGGTATGTGATCTCTGTTGTCTCTTGTGGATGAGGAAATTGCCATGTTCGAGTGGATATCTTTTCACCATATTTCCAGAGAGCTTAATCGTGAAGCAGATGCTTTATCAAAGCAAGCTCTTCTCCTCAATGAAGGAACTCCGATCGAATCTGAATATAAGGATGGGCAACTACAGGTTGAGGTCATAGTTTCTTTGTATTAGTCTATGCTTGACTCGGTCCATTTATCAGTATGTTTGTTTAGGTCTATGCTTTGGTATTTTAAAATGAAAGATATGTTTTGTTTCTTGTTATGATCTATGCAATCTGGTTTTGAATAAGGTAATTTTGGTCTTTTTTGAAAGTTTTTGGCACTGGGTTGGAACTTGGTACTTTCTTGGGGTCTTGGTCGGTTTCTTTTTCAAGGACCTGTTTATGTATATTCTTACTGGAATATAGAAGATTTTTTCCAACGGATTAAAGAAAAAAAAGTGTAAATATTTTGAACATTTAGAAAATAGACCTAGATCAAACACACTATAATTTAAAGCATGGTCTCGCATCTAAATGCACTGTATACACAGAGACATAAATATGTAAATATGCTAGAGCAGATACCAACGGAAAACAATTACCGTGCATTATTCTGATATTATTCTAATGTCCTTTTAGCATTTATTGAATTTAATTCACAGTGCCATGGGAAGGGACTGGCTTATAGATATATTGGTAATGGTATGTATACAAGCAGTGGGGCACACAAGCATCCGCAACCAAATAGAGAAACCCAACCCAAAAAAGGGTTTGGAAAGCATGAAGACCTGATATTGTTAATCAAATATTGATTAAAATTAATTTATATTCGACTCTCGATTCTGTTGAAAATGATCTTACAGAAAAGGGTTGTATCAGAATTTTAAAAAATAAAATCAAAAAACAGAACGGTTCCAGACATACCATTCGCACGTAAGGGTTGTCGCCAAGGCAAGACTCGCATATAATAGGGAAATCTGACCGCTCCCAGCCATCGGCCTCTGTGTCTCTCAGAAGTCTGTGAGCCATCCTCCTTACCTCTAGCCTCTATTCTTCTGCTGCCCAGACCCTCCTTTCTTCCTTGTGACTTGATCAATATTTATCTACACGTGCCGAGGTAAGGTCTGCATAAGTGATAAAATCTGCAAGCTGCAGAGCCCATCGGAGGTTCTTGAATAATTAAAAATTCCCGGTCAAACATTTAACTCCAAATCATTTAGTATGAAGAAATTTCCAAAAATTCACTCATATATATGCTTTCAAAAACTGCCCTTCTTCGAATTTAAAAAAAAAAAAACCCTTAATCGATGTTCATTGCCATTAGATTTGTTGAGGAAAGACACCCATCTAGGGCAGGTGGAGATGAATACATACGGTGATTGGTAGTCTGTACCGAGGAGCGAGACCCGTGGCAATGAGTCAACCGCGTAAACTGGTACCCAGTGTCAATGTAGGCTGCTTTTGATCGTATGTAGGTATCGCATGGCCAAGAATGATAATTCTGATCCGGCTACCGAGTACGGTTCGCTATAAAACGATGACAAGTCGACATGAGAACAATTACGGTCAAATTAATTGTTAGAGGCCAGGGCTGCTTTTGCTTCTTCCGAGACTTGCGAGACGCAAACGACTATCGCTTTCTCTTCCCCACTTACACCGTTTCTAAAAGATAAACTGCAAACAAAATAGTACACTAAATGAACAGCATCGTAGGAGATTTGAGCCACATGCCATGAGGCGTCGGCGTAATGCACAACTTTCTACTAATAAACTCACATTAGGGGGGAGTTTATATATGCTAATTGTGTTTTTCCCTCTATAAAATTCTTTTGAACCTTTGTTTTTGTGGTTGAGGAGAGTTATACTCACGTGTTAAATGTGATATACAAGTTTACGAGAGTTATGGTACCTAACCTTGGTGCAGTTTTAGATTTGCTTGTCTTATTGTATTGACAAAAGTGAGGTGCTCTTTAACGTATTGACAGAAGCGAGGTGCTCTTTAACTTAGTATGGAGAGATTCGGTTGCGTCTATGCTAGCCGACATAAATAAAAATTATTAAAAATAAAAAATAAAAAATATAAATTACATATGGACTTAAATAAAAATAAAAATAAACATAAAAAATAAAAAATAAATTAGCATAGATCCATTTTAAACCTAGATCTATCAAGTACCGAGAGCGATTTCCTATTTATTCTGGATATCGGTGCTTGATAGATCAATGTTTAAAATGGATCTATGCTAGTCTTTTAGTTATCTTCTAGAACAAGCTTAATTTTAAGAAAATTGGTGATAGTCTTAGGAATTTGTTGAAGTCGTAGTACCACGAAATAGGTTATTCTCATGTGCTTGAATATTTGCATGGAGGTAAACATAGGGCAAGGGTTACCTAAAGCCATCCAACTTCAAATAGATGGTTGGACCTATTATTAGTCTTTGAACTATAAACAACTTCCTTTCAAAAGTAACTGTTACCATGTATATAGTCACTTCATGAAAGTCTGCCTAATGAGTCTTATTCCAATGCCTTCTTTTACAGAAGTACCTTCAGGCTCCTTTTCAAGTTGCTACTAATGAAAATAAAGAAAGCCCCCTCCCTTAACCTCCATCTCAGAAAAATCCCCATTTATTTTAGCTCTAACATGTATGAAATACTAAGTAATGTGGATGAAGATGTGCCCATTAAGACTTGGAAGTTTCATTCATACCCCAACATGATGCAGAGGTCTTAGTTATACCCCAATAGGATAATAGGATAAAGAGTTGTTGAGAAAGAAAACCTCTAAGGCCCTGAGAGCACATTGAGAAAAGGGAATTGAATGACAAATTTTAATACTCTAAAAGAATAATCTACTTAAAAGGATAAATAAATGGCTCCTATTGAGGTCTCAAGTGTTTCAAATAAAAAAATTAAAAAGCCTCATATAGGGAAAGCAGCGCAAGTTAAGAAATTCCCTCAATGCAAATGGTTCAATCACCCAACTCTTTTGAATTTCCTTCATCTGTCGGAGCTTTGAAGAAAACTCCTCATTTTCCTCTTCCTCTCACGAGGGAAAGGAAAACAAATCAAGAAAGAAGATAAAAAGAGGTTGAAACAAATGCTTTTATGGGAACTTTGACTTCTTTGGACTCTTTACTTAAGGGAGATATTGTAACCTATCATTGTGGAAACAATGTATTGTTTTTGTATGTGGTTAGGGAATCAATTTGTAAGAGCTTACCCTTATATGTAAAAAACTAGAAGAAAGAGTCAATGTAAGAGGAAGCATTGGAAATTTCCCTCCCTTTATTTTGACAAGAGAGCAAAAGCTTTACACATGGTGCCAACATTCTCAAATTTCATATTTCTATGCTAGATTATTCGGTTGAAACCCTTTTAATACAAAATATAACCACTTTTAGATTTATTTTAAATATCTCAAATTAATATGAATCTTTTTTCACCGAGAAAAGAGCTATAGTTGGTATTCATGTTGAATCAAACTATGCATACATCATTCAGCATAACTCATTGATCTACGCATGAAACAAAAACCGGGCATACTGAGCACAATATTGATTTTCCCATGAAACCAAAATCAGGCATTTTGAGCACAATACTAATCTACCATTGAAATAAATAAATAAATAACTCGGCATATTATGCACAAAAACCACAGCTTCCAAACTGCCTAAAGGACCATAAAAATACCATGACAGTCTGGATACACAAACATCCATTACAAACAAGCTCCTAAAGCCATCGCACAAAAAGCTAAAATAGAGGGGGAAAAAACAAATTAAAATCAATATACTTTTATGTATATGTTACACTATATATCTATATATTGATTTATGAGTGCAAATGCTATACATTTCATTTCTATTGTTTTTTTAAGGGTCGATTGTCACATGTGGTTAGGTGTTTTGAAACTTAAGTGGGAGGTTTTGAAGTCAAATAATCGGGTTGGTTGCCTCTATTGTGTGTTTGGCTTGATGTCCTTATGGGTTTAGACATCATAATCAACACGAAAGGGTTTACAATGTGTATCATCTACAAAATGATGGAGGTACCCATGCATTTCCTCATGAGGTTTACATTGGAAAAATAAAATAGCATGTCAATGTTAAGCACAAACATTACAGATCTCTCTCGTATTGGCTTGTAGAATGCAATTCACTTATATTGATGTTATAGACAAGATAATAAGTTGTGTTTGGTGTCATGGACTAGGTTCTACAGTATTAAATATCCATCATTGGTTAACATTGTCATTGTGAGTGTAATGTGAATAATTTCATACACATAAAACAAATGAGATGGAGATGGTTTATAATACATTGCCCACATCAAAATCATTGTTCATATGGATGTTACCTTTGGGGTGCAAATCCATGGATTGACGTGATAGCATCATCTCTCACTTTGGTGTTACAATCACTAATATTTTAATGTCACGCTTTGTAAGTGACCATAAACTTGTGGTTGTTAACTATGTGATGCTTCATGTTATCTCGTTATAGTGACATATCTTATGTTAGGATTTCGTTCCACACCAATACTCATGTTCTTCTTATTTTCTTTGTTCTCTTCTTCTTTTGTGTTTAGTGTAAATGAAAACAAAAGCATATGTGTACTTAACTAGGTCAATTGCGTTGGCCCAACAACCCTTGGTTAGTTGAGGAAAAAACCTAAAAACAATCCACTCAAAAGATGACAATTAATGCAGAAAAAACTTTCAAAATAATTGTTGAGTGAGACAAACATCATTGGCTAAAGTGACCAACCCTCACTTTAAGAGTGGGAATGTGGATTGTCCTCAATACCTTCTTCTTCTATGCATATAATTATGATCAATAAACCTCTTCAGATGATGAAAGGGGATTATAAATAAAATAAAAAATGAATCTAAGAAAGACACTATATCTCCTTCCATATATGTTGATGCAAACTATCTATGGCCGGCCATTACAGTTTCAACACTTGTAGACTCCTTAATCAAGGATAAAGATATCATAAATAATAATAATAAAAGGAAAAATGGGAAGTCTTTCATTTCTTAAGAGCCTAACTAATCATTTTAGAGCCACCATGCATTTATTTACACCGATAGGTGTTTATATCTTAGAATTTGGGGTGGACTAGCATATATGTTTTTCCTAGATTGCATGAAGACAAAACAAGTGTAATGTCCAAATTGATTCCATGGGAATGGGAATGGTTACAATGGAATGGTGGGAATGGTTGTTACAATACAACCACTAGATTTAGTTCAGAAGGACATACATACCATACATACAAAGAGCTATACGGAATCTTATGTTGCTGGTCACACCCGAAGAGACATACCTGTACCAGGTTGTTTGGTCATCCCATAGTGGACAGAGAAGAAAGGGTTGCTTATTGCTTAATGTGCTCGCACAAGGTGAAGGTGGAATGATATATACCCATACCACCCATAGCAGACATTGTTGGACGAGGGTCCCTTTAGATTGGTATCATGCGGACATCATACGAGGGGAGAGCTTCTCATGCTTTTTAACCAACCCTATTCTCCTGACTAAACCGGCCTAAGTTTGATAATAGTAATTCATAAATTAAATCAAAATTGAATATAAATTATTTGAATCTTCAAACCCAAACAAAAACATTTTTTTCGAGAAAAACAATCCATATATTTGGTATTTTTATTTAAAAATCAAAATACATATTTAAGAAACCTTTTTATTGTCTAAAAAAATAGGCATTCAAGAAAATGGTTTAGAAAAGACCATGCAATTCTCCCCTCCTTCCCTACTTGAGTACTAAGATACTAATTATGTTCTTGGAAACCACTTGTACTGATTGTTATAATTTTGATTTACAAGTAATTATGTTAGACTTTCATTCATTTAGTATATCACATCATAATAATTGCATGCATATGGATCACTAAAAAAAAGACATTTAACAGTAGACAAAAAGACACAAAAAATTTATACTTTGGGAAACCCTTCAAGGAAAGAAAACCCAACAAACTTATTCAATGTAGATTTGTCAACAAGTACAATGTCACAGTGTTAACAAGAAGCTTCTAATCAAACCCAAGAACAAAAGATAGATGTTTGGCAAGTCTTCTACAACCCAAAACAATCTTCTTCTTAGTTGGAGTGAACCTCTTCCTTGAACTTGCTTGTTGTGAGTGTGTGTCTCAAATGAGGAGTGCACCCTCCTTATTTATACTTGTCTTTTGGGTGACTTTTCCTTACAGGGTCAACTTGTCTATCTTACAAGTACAATAAAACAATAATATCTTTTGGAGCTGACATTACATGTTTTACAAATACAATATAACATTGTTCTTTTTAGCGTTTTACGTGCCAAATACAATAAGATGAATACAATAAGAATATATTTTGAAGTTGTGTCTTAATTCGACACACGCTCTCACCAAGGAAGGTATTCTTCTAACACAATCTTCACCACTGCTTATGTTATCTTGTACTTGACCATTTACTTGTTGACCTTTTCATGAATCTATCCATCACTAGAAGTTTCGTACGAGCAAGCCCTTTTTGTCACATCATGCATCCAGGATCTCAGTAGTGAGAAGAGTTCTTCACTAATTGACAATCATATAAGTGTTGCTCCCATTACTTAGATGCTATGCTGTCAGTTTCATATGAGCAAGCCCTTTTTGTCACATCATGCATCTAGGATCTCAGCAAGCATAGAGTTATTGTCTGGCAAATAATTAGACAGGGAAGAGTTCTTCACATGTCTCCTAGTACGTTGGTAATGTTGGATGGACATATCGATGGCTTGGTTATAGCAGATACTTGACCATGGATAGAGTGCAAGCATAGTGCATGAATGTATCAGTTTGTATGACTATTAGTTAGTGGACCTTTAAATGCCTCACTTGTATGATTGTATGTCTATTATGTGAATTTATGAACAATGTCACTATAATTTGTGATTATTAATTACAGGCATGTACTCTTTTATTAATTAAATGCATGTACTCCATGTTGAATTAAATTCTGATTTGAATGATTCTTTCTTTTAGATTTGTTAAACGGAGCAATTCAAGCTTCCCTTAGTTATCAAGCATCCAATTGTGAAGGTTGATTGTACTTCAATGCTTTATGAAATAGTCATGTTTAAACTATAGAAAGCAGAACCACAAGATGATGGATGAGAACATTTTAGGTTGGTGACCTTTTCCTAGGAATGCTTATAATAGCAAGTAAGTCCATAACATGTGCTTTGTGCCCAACTTACAATTTGGTTATTCATTGTGTTTTTTTTAGATGTATGCTTCTTAATTAAACTTTTTACTCATTTATATAGGTGATAGAAAGCGTAGAGAAAGGATATTATCGCAAAATGGTGCAAAAATGGACATTGTGCATTGAAGTGTCATGTCATTCAAACTAAGGTCAAGCAATTATTACTTATCTCCTTCACAACCAAGCACTAAACCATGTCCTCCAAAATAAGAGAGCAGTTTCTGGAAGGACTACAAACAATGAAGCGTAATATACTACATTTGTTGACGGGCTAAAGGCAACAAAAAAAACATGGTGCAAATAATATTGCAGTGGTCACCAACTATGAGTTAATATCTAACTAGATGAATGGGGTTTACAAAGTCTGGAAAGACAATTTGAAACATCTACATAGAGAAGCAAAAACTATTACCATAGATTACCAGGCAAAGGTGAAGAGGATGTCTACATATCTAGTGTCAAGAGCAGTGGAAATTGTAACTAGTGATGTCCAAGATGAATTCTCATCAACATCTATTCCATAGAGTTGTTCATGGAAATCAATATATATCTCTAGTTTGAGGATGTTTTCTTCTTATGATTGTTGTAATGTTTATCATGGCATGGCTTTATCACAACTCCTACTAAGTGGGGCCTTTTGTACAAGTGACAAATTGAACAATGATTTACCATAGATTACCAGGCAGAGGGTTGCTAATCAATTTTAGACTTTTACCATAGATTACCAGGCAGAGGTGAAGAGGATGTCTACAAATCTAGTGTCAAGAGCAATGGCAATTGTAATTGGTGATGTCCAAGATGACTTCTCATCAACATCTATTCCAAAAAGAGTCGTTCATAGAAATGAATATATATCTCTAGTTTGTGGATGTTTTATTCTTATGATTGTTGTAATGTTTATCATGTTATGGCTTTATCACAACTCTACCAAGTGGGGCCTTTTGTACAAGTAACAAATTGAACAATGCTTTTATATAATTCTGTTGGAATGTACTTTCAGTTGGAAATGATACTTTTTGTTCTTTCATTTGGAAAGGTTAATGAGATGTATCTTGACATTATCGTGTATCTAATATTATGATCTTGCATATGTTCGTGATAATTCAAAATACATTGTTTTTCCTCAAATCCATAAAAAATTGCATGCTCATCCTTGTTCATAAAAGTCAATATTCAACACCTTCCTTGTAAATAAAAGTCGGTATTCATAAAAGTTGACTTCAAAATTATTGTTTTTTTCTCAAATGCATCTTGTAATTTAATAAATAAAAACATCATAGCAGTTACAAATAAGCACCACCACACAAGGCTTACAGATGACTGATATATGACTTTCAAGCATAAACAGTCAAAACATCATGTGTTAATGCAAACTAGCCATAACCTGTTGGGCGTTATAATCTTCAGATTGTCTTTGAGGATACATTAGATTTGATAAAGTTTGCGAGGATACATGAGATTTGACAGAGTTTGTCAATTTATGCGTAATTTGTTTAATTACTAAGTATGGGTGTCATGAAAACAACAATTACTAAGTATGGGAATCCTTTACATTTTTTAACAACAATTAGACCTATTTAGTTACATCTGCATAGGATGAATATAAGTGGCCATCATCCCATCCACTTGGAGGACCATTGTCCATTGTAAAATGTTGGTAACGCTCACCATCTGATTGTTTATCCCGCTTACCATCTGATTGTTTATGCTAGCTAAATCTATTGCAATCACTTTGAAATTCCAAGCTATTGTTTTCATAAGTGAACTGTGGAAGCAATGGTGATGACAATGGCAGAGTCAATGGAGCAGTAGATGACTCTTAGTGTCATAGCAGGAGAGATCATATCCTTCTTTGAATTGCTAGATTTTAAAAGACTCTTAGCCCTACATAATAATAAATCTCTGTTGTCAATGGAACATAATAAATTGTCCCCATAAAATGAAAATGCTATTGATTCATTTTTAAAGAGTTTTCGGTTATCAACATATCTTAGTGTGTTTAGGGTGTGTTCACAAGAGCACAAGTTTGGAGAAATGACAGATATCATGGCAGTGTATGAGTCCAATAGAAAATTACAACTTTTCTTTAATTCTATAGAACGTTATTTATCAATTTCTTCTCTGTTAGAGCTTGATCGACATTCCTTTATAACAATGTAACAATGTTTCTATCTAAATATCACTTCTTGAGTGTTTCTAAATCTGGTATCTCTCTTTTTATTTTTTATGTAGTAGTTTTATTATTATGTGCACATATCGTGTATCTCTTTCATAAATATAGAAATAATTTTATTTCTCTTTGTATCTATATTTGACTGACTTATAGTATTATTGTTATTATTATTTATTATAAGATTATATTTTTTTGAAGCCCACATATGATGACATTTGTACCATACTGGGTTGTAGATCTAGCGTGCAATTAGCAGGTTTGAACTTAAAAAAATAGTTTGTTAAATAGAACTACCAAGACTAAGGTACAACATATTCGGAAATTGGAATTTAGTAAGGTTTGTTGTATGGTTCTGCACAAAACTTATGTAGTATTGATTGTTGAAAGAGAAAAACGATGAACCTTCCCATAGCTCCTTTAGGTTGCATGTTAAGAGGCCATTACATAGAAATGCCATGGGATCTAAGAGGCAAAGACCTTGCCTTCTTTTTATGAACTTAATTTAGCCAAACAATATTCTTGAAGATTACTTGCCAAAGATTTTGCATGTTAGACAGTTTAGTTCTCTACCAGTTCAGTCTACATTTGAAGATCTACCTGATTGCAACCCAAGGCCTGTTAAGTTGGATATGTAATGTTCTGATGCAAAACTTAATTTCGATCTCCTTGGTACTGTTCACCATGAGTGTGTATGATCGAACTCTTATCTTGTGAATTTTTATGTCATATGTGGAGGTTATGTCTTGTAATGTTAGTGACAACGTTAAGGAGTATTTGGACCCAGTATATGTTATTAACAAGATCGATTTACAAAGAAATCCACCTTGAGGTTATCCAAAGACCATATAACATTTCTTGCATGTCCGAAAAATACCATTGTATTCTTGAGATATCTTTCCAACTTTAGTTGGATCTCATATTGGTCATCAAAACAATCAATAATCCATGACAATACAAATGTGACTTAATATGGAACCTTACTAATCTCTGAAGGAAAAATCTATTAGAGTAGTTTTCTATTAATTACTTTGCTGGTGTCCCGCGTTGCTTACCTCTTACATAGAAGTTTGCCTGAACCGCAGGGTCAGGTTTAGTTTTTAAATCTTGTTTAGTTGTTCCGTTCGTTTGTTATTTATAACACCTCTATAATCTATATAATGATGGTCTATAGTCAGATGTTCCATTTAAACTTTAGAACATTGTTATTTTATGGCTTTTAAGGCTCATTGAGTGAATGGTGGTAAGGTAACAACAAATGGAGAGGGATAGAATACAGAGATGATTGAAGTATTTAATGAGGAAGTATTAAAAAAATGTATTGTTTTGGGGAAATAAAATGAAGAAGGGTGAAATATTATTTTTCATAATATTAAAATTAGACTAGGAGCTTCTACCACCTTCTCTAGCACTCGTCCCGATAAAAGGAACTTAGTTTTTAGCATGCAAATAATTTAATTGCTTGAAAGGGTGATAAGAAAGATAAAAAATGGGAAAAGTTTGTACCATAGTCTTATATCGGAGAAGAACTGAAATACAACTAAACTAGAAATAAAAATGGCCAATGATCACCTGGAAGCTATAACTAAAAATAAAATAAAAAATTGATGGATGAAGGTGTGAGGGAGGGAGATGACCAAGCATATTTTTAGGTTTTATGGTAGATTGAATGGAACAATGATGATAAGGTTCCTAGGTTCTAAAACTTGTGGGGGGGATTTCATAGACATTCAGGTTTTATGAATGGATTGACCTATATTCTTGTGGTTTGGGCTTCATATGGAGACTCTCACCAAAATTGCATCTTGACTCTTACATGGTAGCATTTGAAGTTCATATTCAGGTAAAAGTCTTCTAGAGTCTTTGTGATTGCAGAGTTATCTTTGGCATAGGCTTTGTTTGTAGATATCTTCCTTCTTGGTAGTGATGCCATCCTCGAGAACATAGAATTGCACTAATAGAAACAATTATGGTCTAGCTTTATGGTTTCCAGGCTGCTCTTGATTTTCGTTTAACTTTTGTTGTGGTTTTTATAGTGAAGTTTGGTGCTACCAAAAACATTCATTTGCCTAGTTGATCAAAGTTTTTGTTCTCTTCCTTAAAAGTTAGAACCAAAAGCCATTCTTTTTTGTATGTATACAGATAAGATAAATTTATATATTATTGACCTAAAGCAGCGTAATGAAACTTATTTCTTAAGTTACATTAGGTAGGGGACATTCAAGGGATGTCCCGGGTACATCGACCCTTGTTATAAAGCATGCAAAGATATCCCTTGACCCCATGGGATATGCCTAAGCATCCTCTACGTTACCCCTATCATCAGTGAAATATGGCGTGCTCCTTGTAGTTTTGTTCTAATTCTATGATGGGGTGATGTATGAATGTATTGTTGTATGATATATAGATGTATGGATTCACATAATTGAATATGAAATTTGTAATTGAATATGAAATTTGTAATTGAACATGAAATTTTATCAAATGACCAATAAAAGAATTGTTATAAGCTCTTGCTCTTGCTCTTTCGCATTCAACTTTTTAAATACAAATGCCATAACTATCAACAATGTTACTAATTATGCAGAAAACAATCATAGTGTTTACAAGTACTAGTTAATAGAAGCAAGTGATAAAAGTAACATGAGTACTTTAATACTAGATACTTACTACATAGGATATGGAATCACCTTATTTATTACATGAATCTTGTTTCCATCATTACAAGCATAAGTATTACCCTATTCAATAAGCATGATAAACTCTTGTTTTAAGTTGATACAAAAGAACAAAATATCTAGTGCTAAGCTATAACACTAAAGGTAGTTATAAGCAGTATTACTACTGTGATAAAAGCAAGTGGAACATGAATACAACAGGTATGTATCTAAGACACAATATACCATAAAGAGTTGTTTGATATTAGTAATGAATAGAGCATTGCAAGGATACGTCATATCTATAGTAAGTATGATGTAAGATTAATGAAACTTAGTAACAAGCTTAAGAACAAAGATTAACAAGACTGTAATAAAAGTAATATGAGCTTGTTTAGTTAGCTCGAATAAGTTGTAAGTGATACCACTAAGAGTTATGTAAGAGTTATGAATCCCAAGCCACAACAGTTTAGTCACTATGTTTATTTTAAGCATTTGTATTAAACTAATATGAGCTATACTATATCTTGTATTAAAGAAAGTATGGGCAAAGGGTAATCATACCGGTATAATTCCATTTAATGAAGGGTCCATGCTTATTCTATAATTACTTAAAGAATAATCGTGATGTTAGAACTCATATGGGATTATATCTCTAGTCATATCTAACACTTTACTCAACTCTAATCTTACAACCTATGGGGTACAGGAATATGTATTCTTGTAATCAAGTACACATAGCTAATACTAGTAAAATAGTATGTGTTTCCTTTATTGAATGGGCTATGAGTTTCATATCTTACAATGGTTGAATTGTTCTCAACAACATATCTGATACATTGAACAAAATGATTTCATTTTATGGCTTGAAAAGCTATGGGAAACCTCTCGATAGGCACAGGTTATTCAACATGTATGAAAGTTGTATGTTACATAGATTTAAAGCCTTCCCATAGGGGATTTTGTGGAGATGAAGATTATGCTTCTCCTCTTGTGCTAGAGTCACCTGGAATATAGATAGACATCACAACATCAATATGTTAACAACATCCAATACACCAACAACATGAGGCAGAAATCAAAATCAACAACTGATATGCTTCAGAGTATAAAGTAGGGCACGTGCCAAACCTTGGAAACCATCGATTGGTGTGCTCTCAAGCAACTAGTCATGTTCCATGGATGGAAGAACCCTAGGAGGAGCACCTGTGCATGTCATGTAAGATCATCAGGGCCAATATTGTGACGCAAAACACTAAGCACATGAAAACATATATTCACAAATTAGGAGTCCCATGAAGTGTACACGGGCTTGCAGTTAGAACCGACTGGTGTTGCATTCGTCCATGTCTTTGCCTTGGAGCAACTATGGAAGACTGATGCCCCTCTACAAGCATCAACATAGCGCACGTTAACAATTGTTTATGCATAGATACACCAACAACATGAGGCAGAAATAAAAAACAACAGCTGATATGCTTCAGATACTAAAGTAGGGCACGTGCCAAACCTTGGAAACTACTGATTGGTGTGCTCTCAAGCAACCAGTCGCATTCCGCGTACGGAGTTAACCCTAGGAGGAGCACCTATGCATGTCATGTAAGATCATCAGGGCCAATATTGTGACACAAAACACTAATCACATGAAAACATAAATTCACAAATTAGGAGTCCCATGAAGTGTACCTGAGCTTGCATTTAGACCCAACTGGTGTTGCATTCATCCATGTCTTTGCCTTGGAGCAATTGTGGCAGATTGATTACCCTCTGCAAGCATCTACACACTACACATTATCAATTGTTTGTGCATAGATACACTAACAACATGAGGCAGAAAGCAAAAACAACAACTGATATGATTCATAGTATAAAATATGGCACATGCCAAACCTTGGAAACCGTCGACTGGTGTGTTCTCAAGAAACCAATCGTGTTCCTCAGATGGAAGAACCCTAGGAGGAGTACTTGTGTATGTCATGTAAGATCATCAGAGCCAATATTGTGACGCAAAACACTAAGCACATGAAAACATCTATTCACAAATTAGCAATCCCATGAAGTGTACCCGGGCTTGCAGTTAGACCCGACTGGTGCTGCATTCATCCATGTCTTTTCCTTGGAGAAACCATGGCAAACTAATGTCCCTCTGCAAGCATCCATGCATTGCACATTAAAAATGGTTTATGCATAGATACACAAACAACATGAGGCAAAAACCAAAAACAACAACTGATATGCTTAAGAGTATAAAGTAGAGCATGTGCCAAACCTTGGAAATCATCGACTGGTGTGTTCTCAAGCAACAAGTCGTGTTCCTTGAACGGAAGAACCCTAGGAGGAGCACCTGTGCATGTCGTGTAAGATCATTAGATACAATATTGTGATGCAAAATACTAAGCACATGAAAACATCTATTCATAAATTAGGAGTCCCGTGAAGTGTACCTGGGATTGCATTTAGACCCGACTGGTGTTACATTCATCTATATCTTTGCCTTGGAGCAACCGTGGCAAACTAATGCCCCTATTTAAGCATCCACACACTGCACATTAACAATTGTTTATGCATAGATACACTAACAACATGAGGCAGAAAGCAAAAATAATTGATATGCTTCGGAGTATAAAGTAGAGCATGTGCCAAACCTTGAAAACTGTCGAATGGTGTGTTCTCAAGCAACCAGTCATGTTCCCCGGACAAAAGAACCCTGGGAGGAGCACTTGTGCATGTTATGTAAAATCATCATAGCCAATATTGTGATGAAAAACACTACACACATTGAAACATCTATTCATAGATTGTGAGTCCCATGAAGTGTACATGGGCTTGCAGTTAGACCCGACTAGTGCTGCATTCGTCTATGTCTCTGCCTTTGAGAAACCGTGGCAGATTGATGCCCCTCTACAAGCATCCACACACCACACGTCAACAATTGTTTATGCATAGATACACTAACGACATGAGGTGGAAAGCAAAAATAACAATTGATATGATTCAGAGTATAAAGTAGAGCAAGTGTCAAACCTTGGAAACTGTCGACTGGTTTGTTCTCAAGAAACCAGTCGCGTTCCCCCAACTATTGCCCCTCTGCAAGCATCCACACACCACACGTTAACAATTATTTATGCCTATATACACTAACACAAACACATAGATATTTTCAATATATGAAACTGACATGAGATTGTTTATGTTGCATTGTTGGAGTGAGGACGACCCCACTTGTTGAGATATTGAAACTAGAATGGATCATATTCAGATGCGTGGATATTTAAATCAATTTCCAAGCCGCTACTTTGCTTGATTTTTTTGCTTTTCTTTTTGGGGCTACGGAAGCTTTTCTTCCTCTTCAAAGATGACTCAAAAGAACCCAAGCTAGTGGTGAAGTCAAAATCCATAATATGAATATTGTTGGCCTCATTCATAAATTTTTTAACTAGACCAACCAACTACTCGGTCTTTCTCAATGTACCAGGAGTACTGTTTTTAAGCAGTTCTAGGTATCCAAACAATTCATCCCTAGCTAATTGAAGTCCCTTGACATCTGGATCAACACTATCAGTGGCTATACACTTTATATCACCATCTACATGTAAGTTTGGTGCCTCTATCTCGTGAGGGGTATCAAATGAAGTAGGTGTTGCGTCATGATCTAGTACCGGGATTGAATCTCCTAATGGGAAATACGACCAATCTACCTTTATAGCATGCTTGCACATGTTGCCACGAATATACCATGGGAAATCACACGCTATAAAATTTTCACAATACCAAGTGAGAAGGTATTTCTTATGACGATTGGTTTGAATCCTCACCCAATAGTCATGAGATATTCTCTCATGAGGGAAACAATCACTGTCTTGAATTCTTTTAGCTTTTTCCATTGAGGATTCAAGCTACTTCTCTTTCATGTAGATGTTCAAGTATCCTTCTTCTTTGAGAAATTCTTTGAACCAATACATAGGTTTGACATTTGTCAAGAACACATATAATAACCAATCCATTTGATGAGCACATTTCTTCTGTCGATCAGAGATAAAGTTGGTCTTTAGGTAATAATGGTACGATTCTACAGCATTATTGGTCTCTTGATTTGCATGCAGGAAATCATGACAGCCTTTAACCCACATCCCTAAAAGTAAAAAACCAATTTAGTGGAAATATTTGATGATTATGAAACACTAAAGCAAAAACACAAGCAATAGTATGTGCACTTACAAAACTTATCATCGGCAACCCAATTCTTGTGGAAATAGTCCAAGAATTTTCCCTCATCAACAAATTCATTGAAAAATCCTTGTATTACATCAGCCACATCATCATTGGAACAATACTTCGTTATATAACCTAACTTACTGAACATCGCACTTGCCCTTTCTGGACTAGTGGCCAAATTATTCACATTTCTTAGCCATGCCCCTCTTACATGCCAAACGCACAATATCACTTTGCACCATGTGATCCTCCTGCCATGTTCAATGTGTTGAAGTGTGACGTTTTCGTAATAAAGACAAGTTGAAATGCATAGTTACGATAATGGATGTACCTCAATGCAACTATCTCAGCCAACACATCATCAACCATGAAGGCATTGGGTTTCCAATCAGGACGGAGTTGGTAACACTTATTCATAAGCTGCTCCAACCAAAGTGCAATATCTTTAGTAATATTTCGTGATGCAACAACCTATGCAACCGACACCCCAATTTGTTGTCCATCAAATGCAACTAGTGTGTAAAGCTAGTACTGCCATACTCAAAGAACACATGAAGTGAAAAAACTTTCTTTATTAAAGAAATTGAATGGCTACATATTGGATGATGGTATTAGAAAAATCACGGAAAACACACATACCCCATATTTATTTGTACTGAATGTTGAATCAATGACTATTAAGCTATTATGAGATAGCTAGACCATTGTCTCCAACATCCATTTTGTTTGGATTCCAATTATAAAAGGGACGTCTGCATCATTGGGATTTTGGTATAAGAACAAATCCTTTTTATGTTTTTGGTACCAAATATTGGCACTCATCTCATCTTTTTTATGGTTTTGATAGTTTCCTTTGCTCAAACGTCGGTAAATGTTTACAACATCTTTTATGCTCAAGAAGAAGTCGCTATCTCGAGCTGTTGCATCCAAGTTAACATGTTTCTTGATGTGCATTTTACAAACCATGTCAACTGGCACATAAACAAAACAATTTTCTACATAGGAGACTATGTCCCTTGAAAGATTAGGCTTATGCAGAGACCTAGCCTCGCCTGAAGCGTCATGCATACCTTGACAAGGCCCTAGTTGTTTTTCTTCATGCTCGTATAGATTATATGTCAATATTGCAGCCTTAGGATTTTGAACTATAACCTTAACAATAAAATGACATTGACATCCCCTCTTCTCGGAAAATGAGGCCCTACGTTTAGCTAGTTGTTCTCCTCTTTTGTCCTTTGGACCATATGAACATGCATAACTACATACGAAAATTTTCAAATGATAGTACGCATAACAAATTATAAATGCAATATCATTAATAACATATAGATAATGCATTTTTGAGATACTTACACTTCGTAACTCAATGAAGCAGTATCCTTTTTCCCTGGTTCTTTATTTTTTCGTCGGATGAAACTACATTGAGCATTGGGGTTCATTTCTTCCCCTCTAATGAAGTTAGAAACTCTATGGGACATGATTTTGGCAACACGATCAAAGCTTCCATTTGTTTGATTAATTTTAGACCAAACAAGATCTTTGGCGGAAAAGGTGATCATGTGTTTAGGGTCTTGCATTCCAAGTTCCATGATAGCCTGTCATTTGCCTTGCTTTCCCATTTTGTATAAATGCCTAGCAACAATGCAAACACATTAAGGAAAACAAAAACAAAAACTTGTTCTTTAAAAACAATGTTAAAATTTAAACGACATGGAAGGCTCCATGAATCATTGTTTCTCTTTGAAATGATATCTTTCCCCATGATCCAGACTATGCTCTATCAATTCATAGAGTTTTTATTTGGCGCTGCCCCTGTAACTAATTACAATTGACACAATCGTCTTCCTATTCTATTTAACAATACATAAATTTAAAAATATAGTGCTTAAAATCAACTTCCTATTTTGGATGAGTCATATTGGCGAATGAATGTTTGTATGAGTCAATTTCTGTTAGCTATATCTAAAAAATATACTTTGAATTTTTCCTATAGGAACTTGTCATATCTACTCTTGCTTGTAAAGAGTGCGGGCATTCTTTTTTTTACTTCATGGAAAAAACCCCTTTGCTTGAGGAGGGCTATAACTGGTTAATCAAAGTGACTCTCTAGCAGTCATGTTTCTATAGCACCATTGTGATGTATTTCCAATCTCTCCATAGAAGAAAATGCCCGTGTTATTCTTCAGTCTATATTACAATAAGTTAATATTCCCTTTTCGTTACCTTGAAAATCTATTTTAACTTTAAGTGTACAATATAAAATATACTAGGGTTCTTTGTTTGTGTACTGTGTTGACACTTCTGATGGTATGTTTTCAACTATTTTAGGGCATGCCCTAGCTATTTGAAAGAAGCAATAACTGGTTTGGTTTTTGTTGCACCAAGGTGTGTAGACTTGCCAAAGTTGCAAGACATTCATTCTCTTTCTGCTTTAAAATATGGAAAAGAATTTAATACATCTGCAATTGAACTGCATCTTGATTGTGGAGTCAACATGTAGGTAGGCATAAATAACTGGTATAATTGTTTTAAATGTAGACCCTAATATACCGTTGAATTCTCTACATAACTTTATCTCTACATAATGTATCATAGGAGATATTTATCCCAATGTTAAAGGGCTAGTTTGGTTCATAGATTCCAAGCATTTGTCCAGGGAGGTGTGTATGCAAGTCTATAAGAGTTCGCATGGCTAAGAATGGAGTGTACTTCTTGCATGTCATGGGATTGTGACTCATACAATAACATAATTACATATAGATTCATAGAACCCTTAGATTATGAAAAGGACCCTTGTCATACAACATTCAACTTTTTGATAATGTTTACTCCTTGTAGCCTTCATTTGTGCATACTATAAGAGCTGGCATGCCACTATCTTGATTGGTATTGTTTTTCCTAAATATACTAAGGATTAAACGTGTACTGGCAAAAATTTATATTTCCATCAAACACAAAGTTCTTTGTGGCAAAGGAATGGGATGGTGGGATAAACATTCATGGAAAATGAATTCTCTACATAATGTTGACCCTAATATACTATGAATTCTTCCATTCTTATCTCAGGCCTTAATTTGAAAAACCCATCTGTCAGATTTTCGCTTTTCAAGCTCAGATCTGCTCAAAATAAAACAATCTCTACATGTTTAGAAAAATTTCAAGATGGTTTTGGATATCAACCCAGAGGAGGTAGACATTGTGATCTTTGCACTTAACCCCAATATGAGTTTCTTAGAAGCATGGAGACCCTTTCTGTCCCATTACCATCTCATCATAGTTCAGGATCTTGAGCTTGAGTGGAATGTCGAAGTTATGTCTAGGTTTCATTACACTTTGTACACAAAGCATGACATGGAAAGAATATTGGGTTCTGGTGTTTTATCCTCACTGGTCTTCAGAGGTCATAGTTACAAGTCATTTGGGTACCTTGTTTCTAAGAAAAAATACATTTTTTCATTGGATGATGACTGCCTTCTTGCTAAGGATCTAAGTGGGAATTTGGGTAATGCCTTACACCATCACCTAGTGAATCTCAAAACCCCATCAACCCCATTTTTCTTCAATACATTGTATGACCCTTATAGGCTAGGGACATATTTTGTGAGGGGGTACCCATTTAGTCTTAGGCATGGGGTCCCATGTGCCATTTCATGTGGTTCGTTGTTGAATTTTACAGTCTTCTATGTATTACATAAGAATACATAACAATCTGGTAAAGAAATTAATATGCCACGAGCTAGACACCTTAGTGGTGTCCAAAAATTCTTCAAAACCTCAACAAATTATACATACCTAACAAGTGGGATTAATTTCAAATTTGACTCTACGGAACACACCCACCATTGGAGATACAAAACTACCCACCAATGGAGATATTTTTAAAAACATAACCACTTGGATCACAAAGACTGGGGATTGTATTTCTCTTTGTTGTATCAACAATCTGTTTGTCCGAGTTTGTGATTGGGGCAAGACTAGAGCAATGGATTGCCTTTTCTCCTTTTTAGGTCAACAATTTGATGCTAGATTTTGTTATTGGGACAGTACCAAAACAATGAAGGGTGTTGCTTCACTGGAGGCAATCTCACCATCTGTGTTTTTATTTTTTAATTGTAATATAAAAGAGTAGGTGTGCAAGTGGGATGAGTACCCATATGAGCGTGTCTCAACAACATTGTATCTACAATGATAATGCTAGTTCCAATTGGGAAATGACATTACAATACTTTCAAGTCCATAATATTTCTCTTGTATCCATCTCTTGCGTTCTTACAAACTACCAACTTCAAGTGGATGCGGGAGGTTTACATTTCAAGACTACTAAGCTCAGATGTTTATAAATAGCCTGACCAAACAGAGGTATGATATGGACATAAATTTGAGATTTGAATGTTTAGAACGGTAAGCTCGATATTTGAATGTTTCCGAGGTAAGCGTTGCCAAAGGTGTAAGTTAAATGATCGATGATTTGCATTTATTTTTCAGTAATTTTTAGATCAAGTTGAAATTGCAATTTCAAGTTGTTGAAATTGTTTAATCTAAGTAAATTAAAAGAAATGGAAAGTCATAAATCCATTTCTACAATCAAAATTATAATTTAAATAATAAAATTAAATATTTCAACAAAATATTCTTAAAAATCATCTATCCTTTAACTTACTCCTTTGTCAAATGTATGTTCTATCAATTTGGTTAAAGCAATCGTATATGTATAATAGGTCATCTTGAGACCTCTAGGTACTGGGTACAATTTGCATCTGCCATGTCCTAAATAATACATGTATAGTATCAGTAACTCCTATTAACTCCCCTCCCACACGATGACACGTAACTTTTTCAATAACTTCAGGAGCCCCATTGACAAGTCCTATATTAGTCCACAAGTTTGAAGAAAGCATCATCCTAGCTACAACACAAATAAGGAAGTTAGACTCAAGTTATTCCTCATCTGAATTAAAAGAATAGGTTCCTCCTACTCTCATGTATTGCCCATAAAGGTTACACTGCACGCGGATTTGGAGTTATCCACTCTAGGTTGAAGTATGTCATCCTTGAGTGTTCTATTTCTTTGAGTTTTTTCACCCTATGTACTCAGTGAATGCATAAATTCAATGCATTGTCTTTTCTTTGCTGATCCTTATACATATGGCTTATGTTGTAGCGCTATTAAAATACCCTCTAAGGTTTCTTTTTCTCTGTTTGTGTACTCTGTTGACACTTCTGATGGTATGATGTCAACTGTGTGTCTACTATTTTAGGGCATGCCCTGGCTATTTGAAAGAAGTGATAGCTAGTTTGGTTTTCACTGCACCAAGGTGGGAAGACTTGCCAAAGCTGCAAGACGTTCGTTCTATTTTTGCTTTAAAATATGGAAAATTACTTTATCAAGTAATCCCAACAGTATCTTGGATGTAGGTGTTCAACACGGAGAAGACGAATGGGACATGGGAGACAGGGAACATGCCAGTGCCAGTAGAAACGCCTCCCCCACATCTCCCCAAGCATAAATTGGTCTCGATGCTCCTCCCAACTGCAATGAGAGACATTTCAAGCATGCATACATGACCTCATTATACAAACCCTATAATGGGCTACTCCGCCATGGTGAATTTCATTGGCCCCTGTTCCAGCAAGATCGTCACGACCTCCTTGCCATGTCGCTTTGTACTGGGTCTAGGACCAATAGACTCTCCACTCGCAGGGAAAGTGATACAATAGGTGGAAACAGGAGGTCCATAAGCCCAAAAGGTGTTACCACATTATCGCACAGAGGTTCATAAACCCATCCCCTAGTCTCCATTGCCAACAATTTCAAGCAGGTCTGGTGCATTTGGACATATTCTTCGTGATAGTTGGGAAAGGGCAATCTACTATCCAGCATCCCAAATCCCAGAAAAGCAGCTTCTTGGCTTGGTCCTTCCCCATTATGTTGACCATGTCTTCTCGTGGGAAAGATGCGAATAACATCGACTGGGAGGTTGTCTTTTGTGAAGGAACCCTAGACCATATCCGCAACTCCATTGCGACCATGGAAACTGAAATATTCGTGGAGTTCCAGCTTAGGCTTGGGCCCGAGGTTACCATTTCAAACTATTGGCGTCTTAAGTTCATTATCTCTAGAGCCATAAGAGAAAGGGAGAGTTTTGATGATTATGTGAAGCTTACTGTTGTTATATTTTCTTAAGATCTGATTAGATTATCTAGGATCTTTATTTGAAAGACTAACAAGCACAACAAAATGCATAAGAGATAAAAGATACACAAGAAACAAAGATTTTCATCGAGGAAACCATAAAGGATAAAACCCCACAAACTTCTTCAGAATAGGAAGATGATCAAAAGCAATAATAAGAAATGTTTAGCTACTATCTTTCTCTCCTCCTCTGGTTGTCTCTCTCTCTCATGCGCCGTAGAGAGTGTGTGAGGTGTGTATAAATGAGGGAGAGTGCTTGCCTATTTATACCCTTTCAAGTCACTGACCAAATATAAGACTCGAGCCTACATGTCATCTCACATGGGGCCCACTTCTCCTAGAGAGACCACAATTACAAATTACATGATGTTACCCTCGGGACTATTGCCCCGACTTACAACGGAGTTTGTACCTCAAGGTCTATACACAATTTAGACATCTAGTAAAGGGGTAACACACATCCCCAATGGGGGTACAACAACAAACAATGATAATATGCATCATAATATCTTCTGAAGTTACAAATACATCAACAACTATCAACACCTTTAAGGAAGATGCTGAGCGAAGCCTAGTCCACATGACATACATCATGCAACTCTCGAAACTGCCCTTCAAGCACGCCAACAAGGACACCAAAGAGGTAGACACTAGCAAAGCCAATGAGGACAAAGTTGAATCCTCCAAGAAGATCTAGCAGCCCAACTCAGTGACACATATTCCGCCCTCTTTTGATCTGTTCATGTTCTACCCTCTTTTGGTCTGTTCCTTTAACCTCTTTAGGTGTGTGAGGATGACAATGTATAAAGGATGGGAAACTAATACTTTGTTTAGATATTCGGTTTGGACTCTTCTGCATATTTCTATTTTTTGATAAGGGTAATAGGTACATGCATCTATGTATTACATAAGAAAATTACAGTCTTCTATGTATTACATATGAATACAAAACCATATGGTAAAGAAATTAATATGCCCTGAGCTAGACACCTTAGTGAATAGATCTCGCAAGACTGTGTTGTATCGACACAATACTCTGGAATACCTTTGGTGTGGTTTATGCTGCAAGATTATATGTGATCACCTTAAGTATGGGATCATAATAGGGTTGCCTTATGTATGGAGAAATGATCTTAGGGAGCCTGTGGTTAGTCTCGAGGGAGATTCAAAGGGTGTTCAGTGGCTTAGAGAGATTGTGCCATTTTTCCAAACAGTTAATATGCCTCGTTCTGCCCCCACTGTGGAAGATTGCTTCACGGAAATTGGTAGACAAGTCAAGGAGAACCTCAAGAATGTGGATCCTACCTTTGGTGAAATCGTCTTAACATTGAGTAATTGGCACAATTGAGATTTTAGTTGTTTGGCAGCGAGGACTCTTGTCTTCAGTTCTTAATCTAATACATCAATCATCTGGTTAATGCTTAATGCATCATGGAACTTACCTGACGATGCAGTTTACAGTGATCGAGTTCGGAACATTAGTTGGCCCCTCCATTTGCAACTAAAACTCCTTCAATGGTGTTGAGCGCAGAGACGAGGGACTCCTTCTATGGTGCTAAGCGTAGAGATGAGGTAGAGAAATTCGTTGGGCGAGAGGATTGATTGAATTGGGAAGAGTCAGGGAGAGGAGGGACGTATGTGGGTGGTTCCTTAATTGCATGGCGAGGGATGAGAAGGGAGGGGGACATGACGTCAGATGAAGGGTGATGGCGGAGGGTGTAACGACGATAGAGGGTTGTCATATTGCTTGTATTGGAGAGGTTCGAGCAAAACATAAAGAAGTTATACTTCATAAATACAATCCTGATCTGGGGGGAGATTGTTGTGGTTGCAGAAATGTATTTTTCTAATCCCTTCAAATTAGAAACCCCATAGAAGTGTCTCTGCAATTCCCTTGAAAACCCCTGTAGCTCTTGCGATAAGTATTATATTCTTTTCTCTGCTTCAATCCGTGCCTTGTCATCCATTTTGTCAATATCGTAACCAATGTTTTTTGCGACCTTCCTCTGCAACTTGTTTCTGGGGTTCGAAGCTCTGTAATTTTTTTCCATGTTTTAAGGGAAAAGATTAATAAAACAATTATCATAGATTAAATCCCTAGGGTTTGGGAAATATATTATTGTCTTTGTTGAACATAGATAAATAATGACAACTAAAATGATAATAATCAAACCTTGTAACACCTGAATGATATTGATGTAACAAGGAGAGAAGGAACATACCTTATGCCTCCCAAGAGAGCAAAGAGCAAGCCCTTTGTTCTCATGGAAATTAACTCTTTAGTCCCCAAAGTGAACCGGTTATTGCAATGGCAATAAAGGATGAAGTTTCATAATGGCTCCAAAAGTTTTAGTTCGCTTACGAGGATCGAACTTGAGGTTGGAGTGAAGATATGAAGTACCTACAAGGAACCGTACCTATGCAAGCTCGTTATGTTGAGTCCTCTGGCCTTTGCAACTGAAGGTTTCCTTGAAACTCTGTTTTTATTTGGACATGGTTGTGTTTAACTCGTTGTATTTGGGATCTTGAAACAATGTAAACGTATTCATTATAGGTGTGAGTAACATATATGGATTTCTTATATGTTTTTTTAAGGAATGATGACTGTAGCAGTTCAAAAGAAAGTCCCTTGCCCAAAGACAATAATTTATCACTTTTGTATATGTAGAACAACTCCAAGAGTTTTGTTTTGCAAACAACCCTCCATAGAGAAAACATCATATATGTAAATAGAATCAATGCAAAGTGAAAACAATAAACTTCTTATTTCCTAAGCTTGATAACATACCACCAGTATCTTCATGGACACAAACCAATACATTTACTTTTATACTTTTTGTACTTGTTAGGGGATTTCATGGCAGTGATCTTGGAGCAGATCTGACCCGTAAAAAAGTGTGTATATACATTATTTTTGAAACTATCGAGCATTCAACCCTATAAACTCAAAGTGATGAAATCATACTTTCGTTAAGACACCTAGAGCATATGATCATTAATGAATTGAAGAACAATTCATCTAGTTAATACATCCTTCTGATAACATATATTTGTACTACAATGAAACAAAAAAAAGTGTTTTTTCAAAAGATGCAAGATCTTCATTGTTTAATAAAACTGCAAAGGAACTTGTTCAGTGGTGAGGGAAAAATGGATCATTTTGAAATAAAACCATGTCCAAAATATTCACATTGAACCAGTTATGTCATCTAAAAATGGAGTGGAGTGGAGTGTTGTTGGCAGTTATGACTTAGCAATTTCCAATGCCTGTTTCATCATCCTTGTCTCCATCTACAGTTCTCTTTTTTAAAGCAAATCAACCTCCATACGGAAACGTATATGAAGTTTTGTTCCAGACGTTTCATTTATTCAAATATGGATTGTAGCACTGCCAACCAAATATTACATGCTTATAATCTCATAACTTAGTAAATAAGTCTGGAATATCCAAAGGCCTAGATTTCTTTAATGTTCCTTTCCACAATTGCCCAAGGCATTCCATTTCACCCAAATTTTTGTAGCCTTCACCTAGAATTAGGTATAAAACAAAGCTTGTGAGTTAGAATTACTTTGAAACAAAGTTTGTGTGTTGGAGAGAACAACGCACCTCCAGCTCCACATTTTCCAAGGGTGAGTTGTCATACATTATAAAAAAAAACCCAAAAAGAAAACCCAAACCTTGGTTTTATCAATGGTTAGTTTTGAGATAGGTGTAACACCCTGGTTTTGACCCCATGGTATTGAATTGCATATGATGTAAATAGCGTTAACAAATTGCGGTGTCGAGCTCAAGGCAAAGGCCCCACCATGGATTTAGTGTTTTATGTTTCGACAATTAAAATCGATGACGATGGTTTATGTGCTAGCCAGGCACAATATGTTGAGACATCATGTAAAATGCAAATTAATAAAAATACCACAACTAGCTATGCACCGCAATGTTAAAGAGATGGGGGCATGATTTCATAAAGAATAGGGAGTGGTGAATAATCAAACCCTGAGCCAATGGGGGAAATCCAAATGTCTAAGGGAAAACCCATAAAATGGTCAACTACCCTTTTTGTCTTTTATGCCCAGTCATCTAAGTTGGTAAAGGAAGTTATTGCCTTGGGATGGGAAGAGTATGGAGGTCAAATTCGAATTGGAGAATCCATCAGCCCTTGGGAAACGTGTTTTTGACTTGTGGGGCAAGTAAGTACTTGGGAAGGTATTCCCAAGCCATTAGGCATCCATGCCTTTCTTTTTCCTCACCCATTCTCACTCACGTGGGCTCTCTCACACAGCAGGAAGGGGCTGAGCTCTCCCCTTGACGATTTGCTTGTTTTATCATGTTTCTCCGTGGTTGGGGAAGTCATTTTTGTGATGTTGAACGCATATGTGGGAGAGATTCATGTTTTAGTGTTTGTTGGGGGGCGTTTTTGTCTCCCTGATGATTTGGGCCATTTCTTCACTTTCCCATGCTCATAATTTGTTTTCTGTATTGTTGGGCGAAAGGGAAGGAATGGGCCACAATTTTGGGGTTTGAGGTGGTCGTTTTGCCTCTATGAGCAAGCTAGGAGCTTCCCTCACATTTTTCTACATTTTCCTCACTTTCTCCAAGCTGGGAAATCCGTTTTGTTGTTGCTGCGTGAATGGCCTAAGGAGATTCACGACCCGTGGGTTTGGGGAGGTCATTTTTGCTCCTATGGTGGTCGTAGACATTTTCCTGAATTCAAATCTACAATCTGAGGGTTTGTAGAGGTCGTTTTGCCTCAATAGAGCCATGGAACATTTTAATGGAATCGTATTGTTCACTCAAGGTGTTTTTCCCCTGATTGCCTTTTCTGTTTTTGGGTTCCCATGACGTTTGGCCCTTACCCAACAATGGTATTTTGTTGTTGGGTGCATCCTTGTGATGGCTTGGCTGGGTAAGTCTAATTGGATGACTGTGTGTTTGATGTATGGTTTGGCTTGGCTGAGTAAGTCCAAGGACCCCTCCCTGTTATTGGCTTGTTTCCTTAACAGTCTGTGAAACCCAACGGTGTGTTGGATTGAATGTGAACACATGGTTTTGGCTATGTGTGAGCTTGTTGTTCCCTAGTGCCTTGTGGAATCATGCCCAACTCGAGGGCGGTAGTGTTGCTGAGAGATTGATGATCACATTGGCCTATGGTTGGGTGGAACGTTGCAATGATGTAGCTAGTTGCAGGCCAACTTCTTCTCGAGATAAGTATTATTGTGTATTTAATCGCTGCAATGAATTTGTTTATGAATTAATATGAACATGATGAATTCTTGAATGTGTTTACTTCCGCTGAGGATTGCATTAGGCATATGTAGATATTATGTTTAATGCATTTTTATCACGTACATGTTCATGGGAGTTAAATTGCCCCAGATTTGATAGCAGCATAGTCGTGTTCCCTCTTTGGTAGACAGGAGGGGACGTGACAATAAGCCTGAATCCTTTATAAGTAAAATTAATTTAATGACAAATATATTTTCCTTACAAACATGCATTTCTTGCCTGTCAAAAAGCCCAAGAAACCTTTCTACCATGGAGTCCTCGTCATGCCATATCCCTTTAACACTAATCAAGTTTAAAGAGCCATTCCATATTTCCATATTGAAAATGGGCATTGAACCCATAAGAGATTTATGTACTCCCCATCTTATTTTTTCATGAGAAACATATACTATACCCTTGCCAGGTCTTTCTTTGAGGAACATCACATCTTAAGACCTTATTGGCTAGGCCAGTCCATGCCATGCCTTGCCTTTTTAAAGGGGCTTTTACCTTCCATATGGATTTCCACCAACATAAATTTTCATCTTCCAACTCCTACAAGAACATTGCTCTGTAACCCATATTTTGTTGTAAACTATCTTGTAAAAGCATTTTTGACCAAACCAAAAAGTGTTAATCTCGAGCTTTAATCGAATGGAACTCTAAGGTAATCCCTGCATATATGCATTCCATGTTCTGGCATCTTATCCATCCAAACATAAAAGTTCATGGAAGTGTATGCTGTTGGTTAGCCTTAACCAAATGGAACTCTCAAGTAATCTATGCATTTTCTCCATCCAAACTTAAAATTTGGTAGAACTGTTTGTTCTTGGATATAAGAGTAAATACTTAACACAGTTTTGCATTATTTTATTAACAAGCCACACTTTGCTTATTGGTTTGGCTTGGCTAGTTTTCATAAATACTATAGGCTAATACATCTTGCTAAACTTAGTTCAGAAAGTTTATAAATATCAATAGATCAATTATATCACTTGGAGAGTTTTAGTGTCAGCTTATAAATAATAGTAGAATTCACATAATAAAGTTTGAATAGAAAATGTTCCCATCATTATTATTTTGGAAAATATATCCGCAACGTGGTCTAAATACATATTTTGAAATATGTAAATGACTAAATATTTTATTAAAACTAAATCAAAATATGATGGGAAGGATGGAAGCAAGGGAGAGACGTAGCACAGGAAGAAGAAACATACATAAAACAGGTCCTATTAAGCATCGCCTTGACAAAGAAAGCATCATAAATATGACAGAAGGAGAAAAATTCAAGGCTAAAAGTGTGAGGGAAAGGTTAATTTCTTCCTTTCGAATCCCAGGGATGTAAGGTTGGAATTTGAAAGCAAATTCAATTGTTTCCAAAATTTCATCAAATACATTTTGACATTTCAACTAACTTAGGGGTAGCATAATTTTTAACCATATTTGAGTATCAAATTATCTCATAACAGATTTAGCCGTAATTTTTAGGACATAACACATTAGCCATTGAAATCTATGTAAGTGCTTCAATCATTTCAGACAGGGATGTAAGGTTGGAATTTGAAAGCAAATTCAACTGTTTCCAAAATTTCATCAAATACATTTTGACATTTCAACTAACTTAGGGGTAGCATAATTTTTAACCATATTTGAGTATCAAATTATCTCATAACAGATTTAGCCGTAATTTTTAGGACATAACACATTAGCCATTGAAATCTGTGTAAGTGCTTCAATCATTTCAGACATTAAAGTCTATTATTTAAAATGATAAATATGTGTATTATATACTTTTCCTCAATGAACAGGTAATCACCTTGGCTAAACTTCTTCAAAAAAAGAGGAGCTGCAAAGGCTTGAAATGTTGAAATTTTTGGAGATGATGGATACTTCTCGGAGTAAGAAGATCAAAAGCATATAAGGATTGGGGCCATTTGACAAAGGTTCGTACTCAAAAAATTGGTTTTTGTAAGCAATTAACAGAGCTCTTTATGTTGTTGTAGGAGTTTAATGCCTATAACTATAACTGCAACGAGTTGGGGAGTTTAGGAACAACTTTAACAGCGATTGAAGAAAAACCTTCACAAAATATACTAGTACTGTGTTATGAAGAACACAATGAAAGCACCGGCTAATTGTTGTAGAAATAGTGCAGTAGTACATCAGAATAACTTAAATAAGATAACACTTTATATATATAGAATGAGAGTAATTGGTTAATGTATGGTCATGATGGTCTTTGTCATTAGTCTGGTCCTGTTATGTGTGAGGATCTTTATCATAAGGACATTTCATACAGTCAGTAGTCCCAGGCGACCTTTAATCAACCTGCGGCAAAGCAATGATTGCTACCGCAAGCTCATTGCTGACCATTGGATTTTAGCACCTTAATATCCATTAGCCAGCAATGAGCTTGTTGTAGCCATCATTGCTCTGCAGGAGGTTAATTATTTTTTACCCTGGTCCCATGGCTCCCATACAAAACCATATATGCATGAGAGTATACTGCCATATATTCTTTTGTCCATTATAAAAGAGGTTCCATGGTTGTAAAGTGCCCGCATTTTGAACCAGATGCTATTGAGATTTTAAACCATATTGTTAATTGGTATATTTTCCAGTAAAGTTTTTTTTTTCTAAAATTATATATGAGGTTTTGATTGATTTAATTTGGAAGATCAAAAGTATCTCTTAATAGTAACTAGCTTAGGAAAGAAAATTAAAATAGCTAAAATTAAAATGAACTTTCTATCAACTCTATAGCTAAACAAGGCATTGGTCTATTCCTAAAACTCCATAGGCTGAAAGGGTTTGCCATCTGTGTAAGACTATGAGGGTTGGAACTAAGCGCATCACCATGTGATTAAGCACATGTGTCACCAAGGAAGGAATAAGTTGATTAACTTTCGCAGAGATGCTTTGACAATTAGGTATTCGAGAAAAGAATCCATCTCTCGGATGATGGCGCGACGCTCCCGTAGGGTTTCTCAGGGTCGTAGGAGAGCTTCTTGCTGCAGGGTGTGAGTCTGTGGAGTCGGGCTTTACCCATGGCTCGCACTATCAATAAACCCTTTTACCTTGGTTTCCTGTCGCTCTGCTCTCTCTTGTTTGTCGGTTTTTCACTCCCTGTGTGTTTTCGGCACGGTTTCTCCTCCCTTCTCGTCAGTATCTTGGGGTGGTGGTCTTTTATGCAGTACTATTTGGGCTGCGTAGGGTTTGGCACTTTGTAGGGGTTTCTTTGGTCTTTTGCAGCTTTTTCTTGTGGTGCGGCATTGCCCTTGGTGGTTTCCTGCTGGTTTGGTTACCATGCTGCTCCCCCACAAACGGTTTACTACATGGAGTTCCTCCCCTTTTACGGGGGACTAGTACCAACCATGCTTAAAAAGTGGGAATACTGTGAGTTTGCCTGTCTTTATCTTGGCCATTCTGGGGTTTTTCCTGTCGCTTATGGCTGTTTGGGGTCCTGAAGGCTTCGTGGGTCACCACCTTTGCATGAGTTTTCTACGTTGTATTTGATTTTCCAGGTTCATGATTCTCTTTAGTGCCTTCGTCAGCTTTCAGTTTTATTGGCACTCTTTGTCACCCTGTTTTATGGGGTTGACTTCTGGGGTCTTTTCGGTATCCTGGGGTACTTGGTTTTTATCTGTTTTCTTTTGAGGTTTGTGGCAGGGTTGTCCTTGCTTGCAGTAGTCAGTTTCTTATCCTTTTTTTTGTCAAACGGTTCTTTTGTCGGTCTAGTCTAATTTTGAGAAGCTCTACTCGACGGTTTTGAGGTTTGTGGCAGGTTTGTCCTTGCTTGCAGTAGTCAGTTTCTTATCCTTTTTTTTGTCAAACGGTTCTTTTGTCGGTCTAGTCTAATTTTGAGAAGCTCTACTCGACGGGATTTTTGGGTCACCTCCATCGCTGGGGTGTTTTCCTTAGTGCTTCTTGTTAGGGTTTGACCTCCCTAAGGTGTTCCAGCCTCTGGGGGAACGACATTTTGATTATTGTTTCCTTTTGGGCTTAACCCTACCTAGGTTTCATTGCTGAACTGGTCTAACCTCTTGACAGGTGTGTCGGGACACTTGTTGGTCAACTTTCTGCTTTTCATTTTTCACTAGTCTCGTGGATTAATATGAGTGATTTGCGGGACTCCTCACACCATCGTAGGAGAAGGAAAGTCAAGGGTATCAAAGCCCTTGCGGGCAAGTTTTGTTATGTGCTTAGGCACGATAAATTCATGGACCGTGTGGAATCTCTGTGTACAAGGGCTCTGGTGGGTCGACTGGAATATTGTCACATGGGGAAAAAAGAATGGGTGGAGTGGGCTACATAACACTGGAAGCCTCTGCTTACATACATACCCACCATCAGTCTGCTATCCAATGACTGGATAGTCTTCATGTTCTTAGAAGAAAAGCATGCATCTGTCATCCTCGACACGCTGTGGAGAATTGGAAAAGGCTCCCTGGTCTTACGACGTTGGCATGTGCATTTTGACCCCTTAAGGGAAAGGGTGACTAAGCGCCACCTCTGGGTTCTCTTAGCCTTGCTTCCCTTTCCCCTTTGGAGCAAAAACATCCTTGAGGGTATTGCCAATACCATTGGTATATTTGTAGTAGTTGAAGACGACTATCATCTCATCTATGATAAAAGGATGGCAAGGGTGCTAGTTGAAATGGATGTCTCTCATGGTCTTCCCGCAGAGGTTGAGATACTCTATAAGGAGTGCCTCCTGGTTCAGTGTTTGGACTATCTCCATGTCCCCTTTCGTTGCAATCGCTGCCATGACATTGGGAACCTTCGTAGAACTTGTCCTCTCCTCCTTCGAAGTTCTACATGCTCAAGCAAGGAAGGTTCTCCAGTTTCGAGCTCTCCCTTATCGAACTCTGCTCCTACGCATCCAATGACAGGTATTTACTCCCAGGCACTATCCCTTTTTGGTGATGTATCTGATTCTATGCTTGATGCCTTGAATGTTTTTTATGCGGGTCTTGCCCATGACTGTTCCTCGGACTGTGATACGCCCTCTGTCCCCGTCTTGGTCACCCCAGCTGAGTCCCCTCCCCCTTCACCTCCTTGCACTTTGGATACCCTTTCCCTTGATCCATTACCCCAGGACTCTGTCCTGTCCACTTTCCCGATAGTTCCCTCTTTATTATCACATGGGGATTTCTCCCCCTTTCCAAGGCTTGTATATCCTGCTCCACTTGCACTCTCACCACACAGTCCCTGTACATCCCCCTCTTTCTCAGATCCCTCTCTCCAGAAATCTATGTCGATATTCTTTGCAAAAACCCGCACTTCTCCCTCTACCCTTCCTCTGAACTCCATACATTTTGAAAACGTCAGGCCCTCTTGAGTTAGAATCCTCTGACTTTCCTCCTTATACCCCCCTCTCTATTCGTATTAAAAATGTTGCGAGAGGCAACCTTCTGTGGGGACTTAGAGCATCGTCTCCCCTCCCTGATGTTCCTTTATGAAGATCTTATCACTCAACGTTCGTGGTCTGGGAGGCAAGACCAAACAATGTTGCCTTCATACACTTCTTCACTCAATCTCTCTTGATTTGATTATGTTCCAGGAAACAATGTGTAGTAACTACCCAACCCTCCTTGCTTTTTCTAAACTTATGCCTAATTGGGAATTTTGTGCTACAACTGCCTCAGGCCTCTTGGGAGGATTACTCACTGCTTGGAACCCTCTTTCTGTTACATGCCTTGCTTTTGAAATGGTTGATGGGATCCTTGTCAAGGCAAGGATTCGTGGTCTATCAACCCCCCTGGCTATTGTCAATTATTATGGCCCTTACAGAAATCGAGAACACTTTTGGGAAAATGCTCTTCTTGGGGGCCTTCTTAACACATCAAATTTGATTTTAGCAGGGGACTTAAACCTGACTTTGAGTGCCTCTGAGATCTGGGGTAATAAAGCTGTTATCGACTCGCTTGGCCCTCATTTCAAACATCTTTTTGCCTCGGTAGACCTTGTGGATATTGCCCCACTTTCTGTTGGACCCACCTGGAGAAATGGGAGGGCTGGGGAAGATGGGATTAGTAAAAGGCTCGATCGTTTTCTGTTATCCTCATCTTTGGTACATTAACTTCATAGGCACCATGTGTGGGCTCACCCTTCAGATATCTTTGACAATTTTTCGATCTGCCTTGAATGGAAAACTTGGGAGGGATCCCTTAACTACCCCTTCAAGTTCAATAGGTCTTGGCTTTTGGACTTAGATTTCTCTCAAATGGTCAAAAGGGTATGGCCTAAACTGACGCCCTCTGTTGTGGATGATGATATGGGTTTACTTTCGCATAAGCTCAAATTGCTCAAAAGTGAAGTCAAGTCCTGGATCAAACAGAAAGTAACTAATATGGAGAAGGAATCTCATAGCCTGGATGATGAAATCAGATCACTCCTATCATCCTCTTCATCGGGCATTCTCACTCATGAGGACCAGTCGACATTGAATGTGCTCAAATCCAAGAAAAATGATATATTGGAGCACCACTTGCTTACCTGGAAGCTCAAGAGCAGAACTAAATGGGCATTGCTTGGCAACTCTAATACAAAGTACTTCCATGCCTTGGCATTTGGGCGCAGGAACCAGAACGCCATCTGGGCCTTAAAGGATGAGGAAGGGCTATGTGTGGAGGATGAGTTGGGCTTAAAGGAATTGGGACTAAGACATTTCTCTCACATATTCAAAGATGACAAGCGAACCTATATCTTGGCTCAACTCAAAGTTGTCATGCTTTATCCTTCTATGCTTTCCTCTAAGGAAGCTAGATGTTTCATTGAGAATGTTTCTCTGACAGAGATTGAGGGTGCTTTGAAATCCTTTAAAAAGGATAAGAGCCCTGGTTTGGATGGTTGGCCAGTCGAATTCTTTCTACACTTTATTGATTTGATAGGTAGGGATTTACTTAAGGCTGTGGACTGTTCTAGGATGTCTGGAAGGATCACCCCCTCTTCAAACTCCACTTTCCTTACCCTGGTTCCTAAGAAGGACAAGCCTACTACTTTTGCAGACTTCAGGCCCATTTCTCTATGTAATTTGGTTTATAAACGTGGACTGTTCTAGGATGTCTGGAAGGATCACCCCCTCTTTAACCTCCACTTTCCTTGCCTTGATTCCTAAGAAGGACAAGCCTACTACTTTTGCAAACTTCAGGCCCATTTCTCAGTGTAATTTGGTTTATAAGCTCATTTCAAAAATTATTGCTATCAGATTAAAACTGCATTTGGACTCTTAGATCTCCCAGGAGCAGTTTGGTTTTCTCAAAAATCGTCAAATTGTCGAGCCCATTGGTATTACACAAGAGATTCTTCATTGTGTTAGAACTAAAAATACTTGTGCCCTCATCCTTAAGCTGGACTTGGTAAAAGCTTTTGACAGAGTCAATTGGTCGTATATCAGACTCATTTTGATCCAGATAGGGGTTCTTCTTATGGGAGTCAATTGGATAATGGGATGCTTAACATCAACAAACTTTGCTGTGCTGGTTAATGGAAGTCCTTCAAAGTTTTTTGGTGCATCCAGAGGCATTAGACAAGGCTATCCCGTGTCTCCCCTATTGTTCATACTTGTCATCAAAGGTCTCAGTCTCTTGATTAAAAATGCCAAAGCAAATGGTCTCATCAGAGGTATTAAAATCTCCTTGGCCCTTTCACTTACTCACCTCTTATTTGTGGATGATATAATACTATTGGGAACAGGAGCCCTACCCGAATGGATGGCCTTTGAGGTCATTTTAAGTACCTTCTGCAAGGATTCTGGGATGACCATCAATGTGGAAAAATCGGGGTTTCTCTTCAATAACATCGATGAAGGAACCCTTCTCAGTATTGACAGGGTTCTACCTTATCAAATGGAAACTATCACTACCGGCTTCAAGTATCTTGGATACTTCTTAAAACCACTGGGGTATAAGGTAAACGACTGGCTATGGCTGATTCAGAAATATGAAAGAAGGATTAACCACTGGTCACATAAATGTCTCTCCTTAAGTGGTAGACTGGTACTTGGTCAAGCTGTTTTATCTAGTTTACCTGTCTACTGGCTGGCACTAGCTCCGATTCCAGTCTATGTTTTGGACAGACTCAGGAGGTTAACCTTTGCTTTTCTTTGGGGCTCTTCGGGGGTCAATCACAAGTATCATTTGACAAATTGGAAGCACCTTTCTTGGCCAAAAGAGGCAGGTGGCTGGGGTATAAAAAACCTATCATGGTTTAGCACTGCCTTGAGATTAAAAAACTTCTAGATGGCTCTTCATGGCAATAGTCTTTGGCACCAGGTTATAATCAGCAAATAGTTGAAGAATAAATCTATAGTGTCTTGGCTCAGAGACAAAAATTTCTCGGTCCGTGGTGCCTCCATGATCTGGAATGGTTTCTTGCACACCCTCTCGTGGCTTGGAAAATGCCTGGCGTGGCATGTTGAAAATGGTCAGAATATTCTTGTGGGTGTCGATCCGATTATTGGAACTCATTCTCTCTCAGATCTCCCTTTGGGTCTCAGAGATTATCTCGAGGATTTTGGCATTGTATCACTTAACCATGCACATAATACTCTCCCAGGTTTACATAATTATTAATACTCAGCGGAGGACTTGGATATAGTAGGGGAATGGAAATTAGCTTGGGACAACTACACAAGGTGCTTGGAACATGGCAGAATTCGTCTCAATTCATCTACTGATTCCTTAGTATGGAATCATAATAAACAAAATGGAAATGTCACAACGGAGTTGGTATACGACCCGATTGTCCTTTCGTATTCCTACCCGACTTGCAGTAAACTTCATGCTTTTCTTTGGTCTTGCAATATACCCTTAAAAATTCGTTGCTTCATTTGGCTGGCTTTGGCAAACAAAATACTCACCTGGGACAATCTTCAGAAAAAAGGCTGGATCGGGCCTAGCATATGTACTCTTTGTAAATCGGGTGAGGACTCTGTTCAGCATCTGTTTACTTCCTGCTCTGTCATGAAAACGGTTTATGATTGCCTCAGCGATCGGTTTCACTTACAGCCCCTCACTAAGATCGACACTCTCAACTCTTTCTTGGTTCATTGGATGTCTGTGTATTCTAGACACTCAGAGTGTAGTTACCTTCCTTTCTTTATCATGTGGTGCATTTGGAAAGGACGTAACCATTGCCTCTTTGAAGGAAAAAAGCCATCGATCCTGGGCATGCTTCATCAGATTGAATATTACACTTAGTTGTATCCGGTTTCAAGTGTAAAGATAAAAAAATCTAGGATTTGTGGACCTGGCCCATCTTTGGTCTTTCCTTATGGCTTCTTTGATGGGGCAACTGCTGATAATAAGGGTGGAGGGGGTTTTAGCTTGGCTCTGAATGAGTCTCACTCTTTTGAGTTTGCAATGGGGGCGGGCATTTGTACAAACACAAAAGATGAATTGATGGCACTTTGGGCTTTGTTGTCTGTGGCAAATATGATGGGGATTCCATGTTTGAATATATTGGAGACTCAACAGTTATCATTAATTAGGCAAACTTTCATGCCTCATTGGATCCTCCTTATTTAAGTCACTAGTGTATGGATACAACAAGACTGATCTCTTGCTTTCCTCACTTGTCCTTCAGTCATACTTATCGAGAACACAATCAGCTTGCAGACAGACTATCAAAATTTGCCCAATCTTTGGCTCCTGGAAGTGGTACTTTCTCTGAGTTTCTTGAGGGCCATTTGGTCTTGTCTAATACTTTTCAGCTCTTTTGAGCATGGTGCAGGAGCTCAGCTCCTTATTTTATTGCACATTTTTTTGGTTTGTTGTATATGAAGCGGGCTCTTTTGATTGCAGAGCTGCACAACTTGTGTCCTCGATATGTATGACTAGTGGAGGCAGGTATCGATTTGGTGTCTTCATGCTACCATGGCTTACTTTAGTCTTTTTGATGAGTGGTACTGCCACCCTCCCCATTGCTTTCTCAAGAGTGCCTAAGACTGTTCCAGGTTACTAGCTGTAAACAGACTTCATCACTTTGTATTGAATGATTGTAGCCCTACTGATAAGGGATGCATTTCAGATGCCCTTTGATTCATCAATTGAATAACAATCAATTTCTCTTAGAGGTCCGATAAATCAAAGTTGGTCTTATAAATGTTAATCATTATCATCGATTCATCATCATCATAATTACTCTCACACTTTTATTGAGCATGCATGGATTGGTCAACTATTCATTCAAAAATAACATTTAACATTTAAGACTAAATTTATATAAGCCTCACTTTATATATATTTCAGAAGTCAACTTTCAATAAATTCACATTTATAACAATTAAGTAAAATTTAATTGGTAAAATTTAATCATTAAACTAAAATCTCATACAACAACAAATTGAACATTTACCAATTGACATATAGACTTAGTAGTTTTGAAATGGCCTCTAAACTTAGTATTTATATACAAATAATTTTAAGATAATAAAAAATTTGCAACCATTGTGTAAGCCTGAGTTTGTTTATTTAATTTCAAGATAATAAAAAATTTACAACTATTGTGTAAGCCGTCTTAGAAGAACCTTACCTTGAGAAACACACCCACCTACCAGAACTAGGAGATCTTGAGCCCTAGATGTAGTTAGTCCTGAGCTATGGATCCAGAACTTCAATAACCACTCCTTGTTCGCTTTGGCCAGCCCCAGTCCCATTGGGCGCCCATCGACCGAAACTTGTTATGTTTTCACGGATCAGCCGCCGGCAGGGCCGAAAATAGAGTCATTTTTTTTTCTTTTGTTCTTTTGTTCAGATGGAAAGATCCACGGGAAACCCAGCAATACTTCCCCACATTCGTGGATGGTAGAGGTGGTAAACCGCCGACCATCCTAGCAAAAGGCCTAACCCCAAAGGACTCAAGGCTTGAACCCGTGAGCTGCCCTCGAACCGAGAGAGTGTACCCTTGTCTTACCAATTGAGCTAACCCTTGGGGCTAAATAGAGGACATTTTTCGGCTGCCAAATAGATCCACTTTTTATTGCAAAATAGAGGACATTTTTCGGCTGCCAAATCCCAATGCACGGTACCATAATAATACCACATCCATGCAGTGAATATCCACTACCTTTTTATGCGATACCTTATTCGTTCCTTTCAGGTGTGGTACTCATTCCTTCCCTATCGATCCCTTTGGAGTATCACTCCGGTTTGTCAGCTTGCACAAAGAAATCAATTTGTTTCTCGGCTGGACCAGACAGCAAGTCTAAGTAATCTCTAAAGATTGGATGGATACTATAATAATATAACTAGAATCTTTCTTTCCTTTTTATTTGCGGAGTTTGTTCATTTAAGTTTGCTATTTATATAAAATAATTATAATAAGCTTAAGTTTGTTACCTTTTTTTACAATTAAATTATACAATCAATTAAAAAATTTATATTTAATATTTTATTTATTTTAAATTTATTAAATTAAATATTATTTTAAATATTTTATAAGATTATTGTTATTTTAAAATTTTTACTTAATTTTTTTGTAAATTGATATCATACATCTTTTTTTCCTAAAAAATGATTGAAATAAATAAGTATTATATTTAAGTTAATTTTATTTTCATTATATTAATTTTTTATCTTATTTCTTTCATATTAAAAATAGATCATAAGATATCTTTTTACTTTATTTTTATTATAACTTATTTTGTATATTAAATTTGTAATATCTTTTTTCTTTTAGTTTTTGTTTTTAATTTTGTAACTATTTATTTATTTATTTTTAAACTATTAGTAATATATTATTAATAATGTATTAACCATACATATTAATAATGCATTATTACAAGTATATATTATACACCAATAATACATTATTACAAGTTTCATATTTACTTTAATTTCTAATTTTATATTATGTATAATTAATACATTGCTTATTTATAAGTAATGTCAAAATAATCTGTATTAATAATTATTTCTGATAAATATAATGAGGTAACTAGTTAGCTTAATATTTTATTTTTTTACTTTTTTAATGGCTTTCTAACTAGTAAGATGATCATTTTTCACTTAAGATTCAAGTTGATTATATTGATTATTTCATTTCTTTATTTCAATTTTTAAAGACATGGAGCAATGGGTGTCACTTCTGCCATAATTGCATGTATGCAAAAACAATACACTATTATATGTTTTATAATTAGTTTAACTTTTAGTTTTGGATTGTTTACAATTAATTATTACAACATTTTTAAAAGGCAAGTATGAGTAGCTTTGTTCTTAATTTTACTTCTTGTTTTTTGTTTTTGTTTTTAAATAAGATACATAACATTTTATATATTGTGGATTTTAGGCCAACAATAACTAGCATGCTGCTGGCCATTTAATGGGACACTAACAGGCAGACATGCTTGCTGCCCTCATATTAAATGCCCTGTAACAGGGTGGCTATTGTTCCCGATGGATTTCTGGTTTGTACTACAGAGCACCATTTTTCCATATTTTATAACATAATAAGAGGGTGTACACGTTGAATCAATGATTGATATATTGTTGTCAGAGTTTACTTTATTTTCATATATAAATATATAGGTATATGGTATTTTCTCCATGAAAGATATTTTTGTTTTGTTTTATTTATGTGTGTGTGTGTTTTGTCTCTATGAAATTCATGGACCATGAAGAAAGTCATAACAAATTTAATGAAGTTATTTTGTATATACACAATTTCAATGTAAATAATGTTATGGCACTCTGCTTTTTATATAACAAGAAAGATATTTTGCATAAAAAAAAACCGCATTTTTTTAGAATATAAAATAAATTATGCTTTCTTTGTACTTGCATACTTTTTAAAATGGAAACATAACTCATAAATTTCTAATAATTCTAGGTCTTGTGAAATTGAATGTTGTGGAGTACATAACTTTTTTTAGGCAAAACAATGGATGAAGGCAAAGCATTTTGAGACAAAACAATTGATAAAAGCATTTAAACTTTGGTAGTACTATCAAAGCTCAAAATTGAGTTGGCCATTTATGAAAGTATCCATATATTTAAACTATCCCAAAAAACATATGCATACATAATTGAAAGTTCATGATACAAGAAACATGATGGCTTTAGTTCCAAGCATAACAAAGAGTCATCAAATTGCATGATATTAAATGTAAGATCATCCTCAAGTTGATTCTAATCTTTACCAATAATTATTCTACTTCATCATATCTCTACTCTGCTTTAAAATATCTAATAATTTATTATCCAATTTGATAAAATAAATCCTAACAATTTATCAATTGACACAGAGAACAAATCTTAAACTCAAGTTTACATATTGAAGGACAACCAATGTTGAATTGCGACCATATGGAAATAATGACAAATGAGGGCCTCCCCAATTAGCAATCTCTTTATTTAAGTGTTGATTGTTCATATCACTTGATAATACTAAAGGCATATAAAGTTTTAGACATTTTTTTTGTACTTGCACTATTCAGTGTGTATGTAATTTTACCAATTATATTAAATGAATTGTGTATTGACCTTGACACTTAATTTATTATGACTACCCCTTATTTTTTGGATATTTATACCATGATATATTGGATTGAATGGAAATTAAATTAATGTGTTGTTTTTGTTTTTAATTTTCAATGTTATTCATATACTATTTACAATAGTAAATTTAATTTTAAATTATAGTTTAACTAAACATTCAATAGCCATAACTAAATCGTGAAATAAGTGATTTATCATAAACTATGTATCATAAATGATTTACGAGCAAAAAGTAAATAAATGATTTACCATCAAAAAGTAAAAAATAATGGTTGGTTGGATTAATAGATTTTACTCATTCAAATATATCACCACTTGCTGTGACATACTAAGAATCTTATAGTTACTAAATTATAAATAGTAATAATAAATATGTTAATAATTAATGTTAAAAGCATATTAAAAAACAATAAACACGATACGAAATAAATGCACAGTTTTGTATTTTTTATTACAAAGAAATACGGTTAAAATTATAAGATTAAAATTTGAATGAAATGTATTTAGCAATTCATGTTAGCCAAAAATTTCGATTCTGCACAAATGCGGAATTAAACTATAGAACAGAATCGAAATAGGAATGCCCATCAAGATCATACCTCCAGCCATTGATGCAACTAGTCTTGCTGTAGAAGATCTCCCTGTTCCACAAGGACTTCAGCTTCCTGCACGGTTCTTCCAAGCTCCGCTTCCTCTCTCTGATGGTGTAAAAATGAAGGGGTTTGAGGTAGTGAGCTTGGGGACCAACAGAGGTTTTAAATAGCCAAGCTCCCATCAAGCTTCGCAAGGCTATGTGTCGTATGTTCCACAAATCAGGAAGATAGACCACTCCAAAAGCTCCCAAGAAACGTTTTCTAAACCAAACGAACCGTTTGAGGGGCCGCTGGACAGAAGATGAACCGCCGGCCCTGCTGAACGGATGCGGGAGCCTGCTGAACGGACGCGGGAGCTTACATTCTCCCACTTGGTCCATACTTCCAAACTTAATGTCTCATCTTAAAACCTATTGACAAAACTGTATTAAGTAATAGAT
>LPNX010812595.1:44514-96119 GCA_001517045.1 Pseudotsuga menziesii
CGCTGAATTGTCACAATACATTCTCAATGGCTTAGAGATAGAATCCATAATTCTAAGCCCATAAATGAAACTCTTAAGCCATACACCATGTGAAGTAGCCTCAAAACAGGAGACAAACTCGGCTTCCATAGTGGAAGTGGCAATCAAGGTCTGCTTGGCACTCCTCCATGATACGGCTCCACCGGCCATCATAAAAATGTATCCTGATGTTGATTTGCGTGAATCAACACATCCAGCAAAGTCTGAATCTGAGTAGCCAATTACTTCCAAATTGCCCGTCCGTCTATACATAAGCATGTAATCTTTAGTTCCTTGAAGATACCTGATTACTTTCTTTGCAGCTCTCCAGTGGTCTATACCTGGATTACTCTGATATCGTCCCAACATTCCTACAACAAATGCAATGTCATGTCTTGTGCAGACCTGAGCATACATTAGGCTTCCGACAACAGAAGCATATGGAATGTTCTTCATTTGTTCCCTTTCAAGGTCGTTCTTCGGGCATTGGTTCAAATTGAACCTATCACCCTTCACAATGGGAGCTATACTTGGTGAACAATCCTTCATCCGAAATCTCTCTAAAATTTTATTAATATAGGTTTCCTGAGACAGACCTAAGAGGCCTCGAAATCTGTCTCTATGGATCTTAAAGCCAATGACATAAGATGCCTTACCCATATCCTTCATATCGAAATTTTTAGAGAGGAATTGTTTCACTTCATGCAGCATACACTTATCATTGGTTGCTAGCAAAATGTCATCCACATATAAAACAAGAAAACAATTTTTACTCCCACTAACTTTCAGATATATACATTGATCCATAATGTTTTCTTCAAAACCAAAAGAAGAAATTATATTATGGAATTTCAAATACCATTGGCGGGATGCTTGTTTTAAACCGTATAAGGATTTCTTGAGCTTGCAAACCAATTGCTCACCATCACTAGAGGGGAATCCTTCAGGTTGTTTCATGTAAACCTCCTCCTCTAGATCTCCATTTAGAAAAGCCGTTTTCACATCCATTTGATGCAACTCCAAGTCGAAATGGGATACTAATGCCATAATAACGCGCAAGGAATCTTTCTTAGATACAGGAGAGAAAGTCTCTGTGTAGTCGATACCTTCTTTCTCAGTGAATCCTTTAGCAACAAGTCTAGCCTTGTATCTCTCAATGTTGCCCAATGAGTCTTTCTTTGTCTTAAAGACCCATTTACATCCAACGGCTTTTGCACCATCAAGCAACTCAACAAGGTCCCAGACTTCATTACTCTTTATAGAATTCATCTCTTCCTTCATGGCATCATACCATAATTCTGATTCTTTGCAATTCATGGCTTGTGAAAAGGACTCGGGATCATTTTCGGCTCCAACGTTAAAGTCAGATTCTTGTAGATACACAACATAATCATCAGGAATTGCTGATCTCCTTGGTCTAGTAGATCTTCTTAATGTTGTATCACTATCTTCTTGAGAAGTATGTGGTTCAACTCGTTGTTCAAAAATTATTGGAAACTCTTGAACTACCTGATCTACTAGAATGCCGTCAGCAGCTTGTGGGACTTCAACAATTGGTTGTTCAACACCAATTTGTACTTGAGGGGTGCTGTGAACAATAACCAATCTATCACTTGAGGTGGAAGGTTGAGATTTTGAATGATCCTTCTCGGAAACTATGTTCCTGGTTAGATCGCTCCCACTAATCAAGTCATTTTCAAGAAATTTTGCATTTCTTGATTCCACAATCCTTGTGTTGTGAGATGGACAGTAAAATCTGTAACCTTTAGACCTTTCAACATATCCAATGAAAAACCCACTAATGGTCCTTGGGTCCAGCTTCTTTTCTTGTGAATTATATATTCTCACCTCAGACGGGCATCCCCAAACGCGCATATGTCGCAAACTCGGTTTCCAACCTTTCAATAACTCAAATGGCGTTTTAGGAACGACCTTGGTTGGAACTCGGTTTAATATATACACTACCGTCTTAAGTGCTTAAGTCCACAAGGATTTAGGAAGATTGGAGCTGCTAAGCATACTCCGCACCATGTCCAATAAAGTTCGATTTCTTCTTTCTGCTACACCATTCTGGTCAGGTGAATTAGGCATGGTGTATTGGGCAACAATCCCATGCTCTTGAAGAAATTGAGCGAATGGCCCGGGTGCTTGTCCATATTCTGTGTATCTACCATAATATTCTCCACCTCTATCTGATCTCACGATCTTAATTTGCTTGCTGCATTGTTTCTCTACTTCAGCCTTAAATATCTTAAAGGCATCTAATACTTCGTCCTTTTTATGAAGCATGTAGAGATACATATATCGTGAGTAATCATCTATAAAAGAGATGAAGTATCTCTAACCATGTAAGTCCATCTCTGGACTACATATATCAGTATGTATGATTTCTAATATGTCCGAACTCCTATTGGCACCTTTCTTTGACTTGTTGGTCTGCTTTCCTTTTATACAATCCACACAAGTCTCAAAATCAGTGAAATCCAGAGTATTAAGTATTCCTTCATTTACCAATTTTTTAATTCTGTCTATGGAGATATGACCTAACCTTCGGTGCCATAATTTAGAGGAATCTTCATTAATAACACATCTTTTAGTGCTAGTGTGAACATGCATTGAATCATAAGTGACATTGTTTTGTAAATTAATGCAGTAAAGATCATCAGACAAAATACCATTCCCAACATAATCAGATTTATAAAATAAACTGGCAGATGTTTCTGAAAAGTTAAAGGAATATCCAAAAGGTACAAGTCTTGAAACTGAAATCAAGTTTCTAGAGAAACTTGGAACATAAAAGACCTTCTCTAATTCTAAAACAAAGCCACTGCTTAAAGTTAAATAGCATGTTCCTATAGCTTCCACATGCGAGCCCATCTTGTTTCCTGATAAGATGCATTGCTCACTTCCCACTGGCTTCCTTAGGTTTTGCAAACCCTGCAAGGAATTCGAAATGTGAATTGTAGATCCAGAATCAATCCACCAAGTGTTAATATTGACATTGACCATATTAGATTCATAACAAACAAATGAGATTGCATTACCTTTGTCCGCAAGCCATTTCTAAAAATTTTCGCATTCCTTCTTCATGTGTCCCTTCTTTTTACAGAAGAAACACTTGGAAACTTTCTTAATATCAGTTTGGGGAGGTATTTTACCTTTCCCTTTCTTAATGGCTTGAGATTTGCCCTTCTTGTGTGTTGCCAGCATTGCACTTCCTCCCAGTTCCATCACCAGTCTTTCTTCCTCTTGAACACACATGGTCATGAGTTCATTTATTGACCATTTATCCTTATGTGTGTTGTATGAGATTTTGAAAGGTCCATATTGGTGCGGAAGGGTGTTCAGGATGTAGTGCACCAGGAAAGACTCTGATATATCAACCTCGAGTTTCTTCAATTGAGCCACAGTGTCCCTCATCTGCATGATGTGCTCGCGCACACCTTTCACACTGGTGAGCCTTAGGGATGAGAACTTCATGATTAGGGTGCTTGCTAGTGCCTTGTCTGAAGTGACGAATTGATCATCAATGGCTTTCAGCAAATCTCGGACCCTTTCATACTGATCAACTGAACCACGAATACCAGCTGAAATTCTAGTCTTAATGAACATCATGCTTAAACGATTAGATTGCTCCCATCGCTCATAAAGCGCAATGTCCGCTGCAGTGCTAGTATTGGTGAGTGCTGGTGGTTCATCTTTCCTAATAGCATAATCCATGTCCATCCATCCCAAATGAAGGAGAATTCTCTCCTTCCAGACCTTATAGTTATATCCCTTAAGTTCAGGAATATCACAACGAATTTCAGAGAAATTTGCAGGTTGTACAACTGCATAAAAATAGAGATCACATGCTTACGTTAAAATTGAGACCAATTAAAAATGTCATGTTTTACCAATGTAAATTCATGCTTTAAGATTGAATCTAATGACATAAAAATTGCCTGTAGGCTAAATTTTTAATTCAAGCAGATTCAAAATAATCTTTATCATAAAACTATTAATTCATAATTCCTGTGGGTAAGTTATGAATAATTTAATATTTTATCCTAATTAATTACATTAATATAATAAAAATTCCCGTGGGATAAAATTTATTATATTTAATATAATTAATTACAATTAATGTCTAAACTTTCTTTATAATATTGATTAATTAGAGATGCTGTGGCTATTCTCTAATTAAATATCATGTAGAACACTAGACATTATTTCTGTTCACAAGCTTCAAATGAACAGATCTGAATGAGACTGGCAGCTTCAACAATGTACAAAGTAGCTTCAATAAAGAATAAAATCCAGCCTTGGAGACTTTGAAATCCATGTAATTTTTTCCTGCCACTAAAAATAATGTCGGTGACCCAAAATTTTCTAGGCAAATACATTAGCTACAGTTACAAGCATTAGCTATATTGCAGCTTTGTAAAAGCACTGCCAGCATAAAGTCACAAGCAAGCTCCAGAACTTATGATCATTTTAGTTCTTACAAATATGAAAACTCTTAAGTCTCAGTAATATGGCAACATGGAAGAGTGCCCTCTACAAAACAACAAAAGGAGCTATAAACAAAAAGAATAGTTATTGAACTTCTTTGCAATGAATATCCTCACATAAAAACTTCAATTTGACAAAAATTATAATCCATGTTTTGATCAGAATATTCCAGAGACTAAGTAATCCCTGACATCAGATAAAACAATATTGAACAGCCAATATATGAAAAGAAAGGGTTGTCTACATCTGAGCAAGAATTCAACTTCATTTAAGCATAAATGATATCTAAAACTGAAATGCTTTCAAATACACAACCCAGTGACTACATATTAACTAGGACTTGCAAACTTCGTGGGTTTTTACGCACCTGGTTAAACAACATCAAATAAGGGCCAATGTACAGCCTGATAATAAAAAATGAACGCACAACAATGCAATGTAAACTATATCTCTCTATTCTAGAGGGACATAGTGCACAAAACAAGAGAGACGTCCTTTAATAAAATAGCAGGGATGTATATTTCATAACAGAAGGGACGCACACGCAACAATTCATAGGACGCGCATAAAAACCAACATATGGCTTTTGCCATATCCATAAGCAGACACACAATGTAAAACAAATATTATATGGCAACAATACAAGAGAATGCACCGGAAGTTTGCATGATAATATATAGGGATCATTCTGTCCTCCTATAATAGATTGCATATAAAAACAAAATAGGTATCGCATTGTCTATACGGCTCTCCACAAGGAGGACACAAAGATTGAATCCATATGTATATATTATATTATCTGCCAGGGACGCCAGGCATCAACTAAAGGGATGCATATAAATATATTTTCCCGGAGATGCAAGGTATATTAAAGACAAGGGACGCACAACATAATCAACAGAATGGACACACATCAAATAAATGTTATGTAATACATGCAGCGCTATATCCAGGAAACACATATGTAATATATGCAGCCATACATGTATTCAAATATCCAGGGGGAGAACGCATGAGTTATATGCAGACATATGCATTGAAAAATATTCAGGGGGAAACGCCTATCTTAAACCATGGTCACGCACAGCCAAATGCATATCAAAAACCATGGGGCGCACAGGAAAGAAAAATAGGAAATGCATAGCCGCAAAATATAAAGGAAGAATCCCTCCGGATAACACAGAAATAAAATGATTTAAGCAATGCGCAATACCCAAACATCAAGGCAGAGATAACAAGTGGCTCTGATACCAACTGTTAGCCAAAAATTTCGATTCTGCACAAATGCGGAATTAAACTATAGAATAGAATCGAAATAGGAATGCCCATCAAGATCATACCTCCAGCCATTGATGCAACTAGTCTTGCTGTAGAAGATCTCCCTGTTCCACAAGGACTTCAGCTTCCTGCATGGTTCTTCCAAGCTCCGCTTCCTCTCTCTGATGGTGTAAAACTGAAGGGGTTTGAGGTAGTGAGCTTGGGGACCAACAGGGGTTTTAAACAGCCAAGCTCCCATCAAGCTTCTCAAGGCTATGTGTCGTATGTTCCACAAATCAGGAAGATGGACCACTCCAAAAGCTCCCAAGAAACGTTTTCTAAACCAAACGAACCGTTTGAGGAGCCGTTGGACAAAAGATGAACCGCCGACCCTGCTGAACGGACGCGGGAACCTACAATTCAAAATAATTTCTATAAATCTAAAATCTATTTTAGTAGAGGAAATGAATTTTACTCTATTAAAATCTCATAATTTCATTATTACAGGTCAGGTCATTTAAATGTGAAACTTAATCAATGCAGCGAGAAAAAGCGTGCTAACTCTACCAGATTACACGTCCTCATAATTTCATTATTACACGTCAGGTCATTTAAATGTGAAACTTAATCAATGCAGCGAGAAAAAGTGTGCTAACTCTACCAGACTACCACTACTTAAATATAAAAAAAATATAAATATCATCCAGATATTTAAGATGGAGAATCGAGATAAAGGTTCTTAGTAAGCAAGCATAAGTGAGCTTTGGTACGGTTTTTTATTAATGAGGAGAGTTTTCAAGCCCATCTCAACCCAATCCACACGAGTGATGTGATGCAGTGGAGAAATGGCGGATGATATTTTTGAGCTAACATATGACGTTTATCGAAAACTGATGTCATTGAAATATAAATCAATAAACAATCAAATAAATAATTTTAAAATAATTCTATTTAATATAAAAATTAAAAACCTTTTCAAAACATTACAATTAACAAAAAATTAAAATATGTACAGTTAATTGGATTAATATACTTTACCCATTCATATATATCACCGCTTGCGGTGACATAAAAAATTAATTACATAAAATGTTTAGAATATGTAATTTTTGTTTTAAATATAAGTATGAATGGATAAAAAATTTGAGAATTATGAAAATGGATAAAAAATTTGAGAATTATTATAAGCTGAAATATTTTATTTACAATTTGAAAGTTTTTATTTAAATGTCAAGTTATTTTTTGTGGTTTCTTTAACAAATCAATAACCATACTAAAAGAAATTGGAATAGTGAGTTGTTAAGTGTAAGGTTAGTTTTAGATCTAATCAGCGTTGGTGGTGGAAGCATACTAAAAGAAATTGGAATAGTGAGCTGTTAAGTGTAACGTTAGTTTTAGCTCTAATCAGCTTTGGTGGTGGAAGCAGATTTGACGTTTCAATTGTCATTTGAAGACTAAAATGTTTTTATGGTTTATTCTTTCGGACATAGCCTTAATGTGTCCTATTCGATGTTGTTTATGCAAAGAACTAGTGGAATCCATCCATCACTTGGTCATTGATTGCAGGTTTATTAAGCTAGTATGGATTGCTTTGGAGATTCCTTATGTAGTTAAATATTGTTGTTTGGTTTCTCTATTGAGGAACGCTTGTGGAATTGGTGTAATAAGTCTCTAACCCTTGCTTTTTATGCTCTTTTAGCTATTGTTTTTTGGCTAGTTTGGAAGGTTCACAATGCTTCTTTATTTGAGGATAAGACTTCATAGCCTGCTACTTGTGCTGTCCATTGTTTATCTTTTCTTGCGTCTTTTTCACAAGTCTGTTTGTCTAAACCCTTGGTGCTCAAAGATTTCCCCTTTGCCTTCTTTGATGGAGCCTCCAAGGACATGGAGGGGTTTTGCCGAGCAGGTGGTATTATGTTTCTTGCTGATAATGTTTTCTTTGCTTTCAAAGCTGGTTTAGGTATCAGAACCAACAATTTTGTTGAACTTTTAGTGCTCTGGCTCTTGCTGAGATTAGCCAGTATCTTAGGCTTGGATAAGCTTTCTATCTATGGTGACTCTTTGCTAGTCATCAATTGGATGAATAAAGCTTGGATTTGTCATAATTTGTCTCTCTAAGCTCTGTTGGGGGATGTTGATTTTTCAGCTGTTGGGTTTGCGAGTATCAGCTTCAGCCATGTTGACCAGGAAAACAATATGGAAGTTGATTTCTAATCTAAAGAAGGCTTACTGCTTAAGAAATGAACTTGGGTTCTTTTTGAAAATAAAATGGCCTTGCATGTCTGCATCTTTTGATTATGAAGCTTAAGGAATGAGCTCCAGCGACCTGATGATCATATTTTGTTGGTCTTTATGATTTTGGTTTTTAATCTTGAGAGATGAGTGCTTTACAGCTCCAAATCTTTTGAGGACATTCTTCTTTTTCAAACAAGGGATGATAATGCTAAACTTCTTTAGTATATGAAGTACGTAATATATTCCATGACTATAATATGACTTTCTTTTGTGTAACATTAGTTTTGTTGTAGCATTATTTCTTCTAAATGAATTTATGTTGTGTAACTGTTTCCATTTGAAGTGAAAATTACTCACTACTGTTATTACTAGCACACCCACATAGTTTGTGGCTGGATCACCTCCATATGGATCAAATGGTTGAGAGATAGTGATAATGGAAGACCATTTGAATATTTTTTTTTCACATACCATGTCTAGCTACATGTTATCAGTGGCATTCTTCCTATTATCCATTTATCAACTATTATCTTGAGTTATCCATGTATTGCTACCAGTGATACATTCTTCATCGATCATATATATATATAATTGTTTTTTTCAAATTTTGAACGACTTCCATAGAATCAATCTAAACAGTACACTTGTCTCATCCTCATTCGTAGCATAGGCCGTAGTCCACCCCCAAAACTCAAATAAAAATGCCTATCGGCTTTCTTATTATTATTTTAAATGGTAATTATTAAGCAGAAGAAGCCCATTCTACAACCAAGTAGGGGAAGATGTGTAATTCCTTCCATGTTCATCCTACAAATGACATGTGTCATTTATAAAAAAATAAATAAAATATTATAAAAAATAACATATAAGCTCAACTTAGTTTTAAAATATTTAGAATGACATATAAATAAAACTACACAAAGTACAAATTAGATAAATTAGAATAAGAAACATTGCATTACACACTTACTCAACATTTTCACAAATATTTAAAACTACGTATAAATAAAACTACACAAATTACAAATTAGATAAATTAAAATAATAGACATTGCATTAGACACTTACTTAAACATTTCCACTCTAAAAATGGTTTTTTTTTTCAACAGAAAAAAATCGTAATTTTTTTACAGAATTACATTTATCAAATGAACCACTATCATTTATTGATCAGTGTCCATTTCCTCAATTCTTCAGCACAAAAAATGATTTTACAAAAGATGATAATTGATTTGAAATCAAATTATATCCAACCAAAATATTTCAAACAGTTTCACTACAATCATCAATAGTTGTATATTGTAAGATAACCAAAAAGTAGCTTGTCTCTGCACAATTCAACAAAATAATACAGCATAAGATCCTTATCCTTCAAAGACTATGTAAAATATATATATCACCTAATTATGTCTTCACCATCAAACTAATAAGATATGTCTTTATTCGTCAAAAACTGCCACAGGTATCTTTGCCATAAAAAATGATCAGCAAAATACTAAAACTGTCAACAAAAAACATATTACCAAAAGTCCTCAAAAGAACACCCCCCCGGACCCCATCACTAGAAAATCTGAAAAGTCTCATAAGTTTCAGATGCACGAATCTCCTGGATAATCCAATGTCCTTCTACAACATTAGCACCTACATTGGCTAAAGCATCAGCTTTAGAATTCCTTTCGCGATAAATATGCTTGAAATCAACTTTATCAAGGAAATCAAAAATTCAAATCACCTCCTGTAGAACCTGAGTAAGAAGTATATTATTAATTCTGTACTTACCAGATACCCAATTGATCACCAACTGTGAATCTCCAAAGATCTGCAGAGTACGAACCCCATATTTTAAAGCCAACGTAATAAGCAACTTTAATGCTAAAAGCTCAACATAGTTGTTGGTGCCCAACCCTAGACCAACACAAAATGTAAAATAGTTCTCATCAGATAAATATAGTAAACCCCTAGCCCCACAAATCTATGACACCCTAGCTGCCGAACCATCAAAATACCCCCATGGGGATGCTTTGTCAATGTGTTCATCCACAACCATTCTTATATTCAATGCTCTGTTATCTAAAGGATAAGAATTCAGTAAACCCAGACATAAAGAAGATACCACATAAGACTTCGACTGAATATCTTCAAAACAACATTGATTCCTAGCCTTCCATATGAACCAAGAAACAATTACAGGTAAAGATCTATACTTGTCCTCAGCATGCAAGCACGAATTCTTAACACAGTCTAATACTGATATACCATGCCAAAAATTTATAATTCTTACTTTGGACTCAATTTCTAACCAAACCCTCCTCGTAAATGAACATTCGAAACCAATATGAGAATTAGTTTTAGACTCCATTTTGCAAAGATAGCACCATCCAGGTCCTTCACTACCTTTTCTACACAGAATATCCCATGTAAGTGCTTTCCCTGAAAATAAAAAATAGCAATAGATTTTTTATTCTAGTGGACATTTAAGTTTCCATAACCACTTCCACCCCCAGGAAATTTCCATCTCATTCCTAACTTGAATAAGATGTAAATAACCAGCTTTGGGGGTGTACTTACCTATTTTGGATAGACTCCATACCAACTGATCATCCTCATTAGAAATTCTAACATCACTGGATTTCAACAAAGCAACATAAGTATTCCAAACACTGATTTCTTGGTCCAAAAAACCAAAAAAGTCAGCATCTAGCCATCCCTGATCCTATAGAAATGATGCACCAGGACATGCTATATCCTTCAAAACAAAATAGCCAGCATAATGTAATTTATCAATCATAGAGACTGGTAAACAATCCCTCCATTTGCATCTAAGCCAAGGGTCCATGCTAATACACACCTCTGTTCCTATCCCAATCCTCCACAGAAGAGACTGTCCAATAAGATCAAAAGACCAGAGTACAACTTTCCAACATATGGATATGCCTCTCTTTTTCTTAACATAAACCCTTATCCAATCTAATAAAGTTAATGGTCTAATGTATTTCTGAATAGCAATCTGCACCCAAAGTCATGTTCCATGAATAAGATTCCACACACTTTTAGCAGCAAGTGATTTAGCAAAGAAAGCAAGAATTTTCAAACCCAACCTCCCAGAGATTTGGGATTAGCCAAAACCTTCCATGAAGACCAAGGTAAAATTGTAGAATCATTCTTGCCAGACCATAAGAACTTGAAACAGATCTTCCTAATTCTTTCAAGAATACCCACTGGTATGCAAAAATGCATCCAGTATACTGGAATGGCCTCAAGAACAGACTTCACCAAAATAAGTTTACCTCCCTTAGATAACCATCTAAAACTCCAATTCTTGACTCTCTTTTCCACTTTGGTAATAAGCCAATTCCAATCTTTCAACAGATATCTGCAAGGTTTTAGATGGAAACCAAGATATTTCATACCATACTCAATTTTATCAACATTGAAAGTAAATATATTATGTAATGAAATCAACTCAGATTCTTCCAATCCAGAATAATAAAAAGATGATTTGTCCTCATTAATAACCATTCCAGATGCTTTACAAAAAACCATCAAAACCTCATATAATGTTGATAAAGACTATTCAGAACCATCAGACACCAAGATAATATCATCCACAAACAGAACATGAGAAAGAATAATATTGTTACCAAAAGAGATACCCTGAAAAGCCCCATTATTTTTAGCTGTAAGAATAGACTTGCTCAATCCTTCTACCAAAATAAGAAAAAGTGAAGGAGCCAAAGGGCATCCTTGTCTAAGCCCCCAGCCAGATCGAAAAAAAGTTTAAGCCACCCCATTAATAAATACAACAAAAGAAACTGAAGTAATGCTGCTCATCAACCAAGTAATAAAGGGTATTGAAAAAACCCATTTTAGACATCATTACCCGTAAATATGTCCAATTTACGTGATCATATGACTTAGATAAATCAATTTTTAACACCACCGATTTCAGACCCTTACTATGAATAGAGTGTAAACCTTCTTGAATGATTCCAACAGCTTCATGTATCTGTCTTCCAGGAAAGAACCCAAACTGTTCATTAGAAATAAATCTCCCCAAAATATTTCTAATACGAGTAGAAATGATTTTACCAATGATCTTATATATAACGTTACATAAAGATATTGGTCTGAAGTCATCAAATGACTTAGGTGAATCAGTGTTAGGGATCAATGCAATAAAAGTAGAATTAAAAACAACTGGTATTTTCCCACTCTATCTCGAATCTTCTATAACTCTTAACAAATCACTTCCCAAAACATCAAAAAGTGCCCTATAAACTTCCACCAGGATCCCATCAGGTCCAGGACTCTTATCATTTTTACTTACTGACAAAATAGACTGAATTTCCACCAGTGTAACAGGAATCACAAGATCTAAATTTTCATCTACAGAAACATCAGAAGGATATTTATCAACTATCTCCAAAATCTCAGGAAAATGTAGATTGTCATCTTCTTTAAACAAAGTTTCAAAGTGTTGTACACCCGCCCCAGTAATAGACTCAAAACCCTCAACAATATTACCCCTATCATCTGCAATCTTCCATATAGAATTAATAAATTTTCTGTGATTAGCAAATTTATGGAAGAATGGAGTATTATCATCACCACAAAGTAACTAGATAGCCCTACTCTTCTATTTGGATTCATTTTCTCTATCCAATAAAATATTTCTCCTTCTAGATTCCAACAAAAACAGAGAAGCCTTTTCCTCAATAGTAGAATAACCAAAACCCAATTTAGTACATGCATCCTCTAATAATATCTCAATCTCTACTAAATCTTTAGTATCATGTTCTTTCCTCTTAACAGACCAGCATATAGATACATCTTTAATCCTTTTAAGATTAGCAGAAAATTGTGAGACAGGAGACATATCATAATTCTCATCATACACCTTCCAGGTATTTTTCAAAAGTATGACCAAATCCTCATGTTCTAGCCAGTGTGCATTAAACTTGAAATGACTATGAGCATTCTTATCATGACCCAAAATCTACAAAAAAATAGGATGATGATCTGAGTCCCCCCCACATCCCACCCATTGATGAAAGCAGAGCTCAAATTCCAAAAGATCGGCAGAAATCATCAATCTATCCAGACGTTTACAAATGTTCTCACTACCAACTCTTCTATTGGTCCAAGTGGGAAGAATCACACTCGGAACTATATCAACAAAGCCATGATCATCTAAATTTTTTGCAAAAAAATCAGACAGACAATCACTTATGGCCCTAACTCCCCAGATCTCAAATAAACCCAAGGAAAAATTCAAATCCCCACCAAAGATAATCTTGGTACAGTTAAGACTCTCAAATTCAAAGATATTGTTCCAAAACCCTTCCCTCTTGACATATGGTCCATAGACATTAAAAAAACATAACTCCATTTTAAGTTCTGTCGAATAGAGAGCAACACATAATCCCGAATCCATTGCCCATGAATTCAAACAAAGTAAATATCGATTTCTCCAACCCATAAACAAACCCCCTGATTTTCCTTTAGCATCCACAGAACTAAAGGTCCATCCAAACAGTAATAATTCCATTTCACCAGCAAACAGAACCCCATCACCCATAGTTTCTTGTAAAAATAGAACATCAACAGACTGATCAAACACCAGCCTACATATAGCTAGTTTTTTAGGTTTACTAGCTAAACCTCTACATTTAAGAGTCATCACTATCATAAAGTACCCCTGAGACGGGCATCCACATCTCTAAGTGCCCCAGAAACATAAGAACGATCAATACCCACCATAGACTCATCAAATTTTGCTGAAGACACTCCCAACTCCAATAGATGAAGCGGAATCCATTAAGAACTTAGAACTAGATCTAAGAAAGTAACCAGAACCAGTACCCTTAGAAACTTTAATAGGGGAGATAAACCCTAAATCCCAAGTCTGGAATCATCCAGAATAAAATGATCCAAATGATCCACTCCTGCCTCCAAACATTTACTTAAAAATGTACCCTCCTCAAGATCCACCAAAGAAGCCAAAATCAAAGGTTTAAGTGTTGATTCACAGATATCCTGGGAATTAGGTTCAAAAGAATCAAGACAGGTTCCAGTTTCCAAAGGCAAAAAACCCTCCCGATCAGCTGAATGAGAGAAGGATAAATCAACAGGAAAAACACCAGAGTTCTTGACTCGCCAAATAGGTTTGGACTTGGGGATAGTAAACGATTGTTTCTTCAAAAAAGGTAAATGACAATGGGCTAATGAATGACCATAATAGTGACATCGATTGCATCGAAAAGGCAACCCTACATAATCCAAAGGCTAGGTAAACACTATCTCTCCTTTCTTAATGACAATGTCTTCAGCAAGACCATTGCGAATATCCAAAAGGACCAGCACTTTCCCCAAACAGCAAATACCAGATTCTAAAAAAGACAAATCAGCCTCAAGAAACGTCCCAAGTGTATTACCAATCATCCTAAAAAATTGCACAGACCAAAACTCGAAAGGCATATTAAGCAACTTTACCCAAATGGGCAGAGAGTCATACCTCTCAGTACGAGGATCAAATAATGGCGTCCAATGCTTAAGAAAGAGTCCCGCATTGTCCCATTTCCAAATTCCTTTCAGAATGGCATCCATATCTTCTGTATTCTGAAACTTGAATGCAAGCCATCCCCTGGGAAGAATAAAAATCTTCGGATAGAGGCTAACCACATGCTGCCAAGAATAAGATACCTAGCTATTAATACCTTCAGAACTGATCTTTCACCTTCCAAACCGACCCACGAGTGTGAGTGCATTAGTAAGCACAATCTCATTCAAAGGAACATCCTCGCCCACCACCAGAAGCAAGAGTTTAACTTGCTTACGAACACATTTGATATTTTTCTTAACATATCCTTTCTTCGACATAGAATGCTGGAGAAAATCGTCATGGGGTTCAACCCCATTAGTTTCAGAAACCCCGCAATCAACAAAACCATCAAAAACACCGACCTTCTGAAAATTACCAGTCGAAGGGGATGCTGTCAAGATAGTAGGTTTATCAAATATATCCAAAGACAGATCAATTGCAGAAGAACCCAATGCAGATATATCCTCTTGACGAGTTTTTAGCAGAGAAACAACATGTAAAAAACCCAAAATCGAAACATTATAAGTTGATACTCTCCCATCCCCCAACAATAAACACCCACAATTCACCTCATCCAAAACAGGCATTCCTAAACAAGATTTAATGCCCGACTCCAGCACATTCACAGCAGAAACCCGACCAGAGGAAGTGTCTGCAATCATCTTCACACCAGGTGACCTCCCCAACTCCAGTGGCATCGTGCTCATATGAACCTTGGAAATCCTAGAAGGGATCACCCTCGAGGAATTAAATACCGAAGTGCTCTGAGGAGAGCAGGCTAAAGCTTTTACCTCCTGAAGGGACATTTCAGAAGACGTGTCAGCACGCCGAATCAGCGCAGAACCCAAGTATCCTCGGGATGGGAAAACCACCGTAAAAAAGGTGATAAAGCCGCCCTCTAAAAATGGTTTTGCAACAAGAGATTTGATCCCTCTCGAGACTTGGTAGATCGTTTTTAAAATAGATATATACTAATTAAATTTCAATGAAAACAATTATCTAATTGCTATCTCTAATTACTAATTGACTTATTATATTTTTAAAATAACATTAATATATTAATAAATAACAAACTTTCCACTTATACTACACACAAATTTTAAACCTTTAAATTATTTTAATCTTAAATAAATACTTACCAATATTTAAATCTTAGTCCAAAACCAACCATTGTTTTATTATTATTTGTGTTATACTATCCATTTTAAATAAATAAATTTGAAACCACTACATTAACAAACAATGATCTCCTAAGTTAAATCTATCGCGATGATAAAGGTTTTTTTTTTTTTAATCATGGCAAAGTAATATGACAACGCACAAAACTATTCGATTGTTTCCATCACACTATTCGCCATTCGCCATTTTTTTTAATAAAAGTTTGTTCTCTCAATCATATTATCATATTTACGTCGAAGGTGTTTTTTAGGAGATAGTTTGGCTAACAGATTTGTTGATCTGTCGAGAACAAATGAAAACATGCCATGTGTAACTAAAACATTAGGCATTAATGTGTGAACATTTACTATCCAGCGCAACCTAGCTATATTGCAGTCATTTGTGAATTTTTTGTATTTTTATCGCTATATGTTGTAGAAAGAGCCAAACGACTTGCTTAAAAAGCCGATTAAGATTAGTCTATGATGTCTTACGTATTTCTTTCGAGCTTTGGCAACCACCGTTGGAGGTTCTATAGGCGCGCGCTCTTACTCCACCTCCAACGATCGTTTCGTTCTGAAAGAACTAATAAATAGGTTCACAGGCAAGCCAATCCCGTATGAAGAACTAGGCATTCCTTGTATACACTTGCACTGAGGTGATTTGCAATTTTCTCATCAATTAATTTGAATTGACTGTAACCTCAGTATAGATTTTGTTGAAGTCTTGTTTTTCAATAATTGAGTGAGTTCGAAAAATTTGAATTGACTAGCTCAAATTCAAATGAGATGAATATTCCAGAGGAAAAACATTGGGTCTCTGTGAATTTTTTGTAAGCGTGGCTTTGGTTGCAAGGGAAATTGGACAAAGTGCACTGTCCAGCAATGAATTGGGTTTTCGTAAGGTTTATGGTTATTGATCTGTCAGTTTTGAAAAGGGGTCGTGATTGCCATGAATAGGGAGCTTAATGTTTACAAAACTTGAATATTAGTTCCCTTAGATTCAGTCAACTAATAAAATTTGGAGGAGGGGAAGGAAATCTAAGTCAACTAATAAAAATTGGAAGCAGGGGAAGGCAATCTCCCTACATTGTGGAGATACTAGGAACGGTTCTTAATGAGAAATACAACAATGGCTATTAGGGCAGCACTGATGGTGGTGGTGGCATAGTTGTGCTTGGTGGGTCCTTTACTTATGGATGCATCAGGTGAGGGCCGTGAGGCTCCCCATCCAAACTCATATCTACCTGCTGAAATTTCCCTTGGATGGGATTGCTCCGGAGGCAAAATCATGGCGAATTTCTTTAACATATCTACTTCAAACCTATAAATTTGTTGAAAATACATAGATGTAATTAGTTACTATGTTCGTGGAGAATGAAGGATAATAAACCCACTGCAAAATCATAAATAACGCCACTACAAATTCAGAGTGAATTGATGTAACTACACAAAATTGATGAGAAAACTGCAAATCACCTTAAAGAAAGCGTATTCATGGTGTGCTAAGCTTTGCAAAATGATGGAATAGCCTACCCATTAGGAAAATAGACTCCATGGGTACAATTTCATGAGTTTTTTTTAGAATGTGTTGGTTTTACGTTAACCAGCTCAACCATCATGAACGCATGAAAAAAGATGGTGTCCTATCAATCCCAACCAGGATGCCGTAATATACAACTATGTGGGTAGTCCTGACCTTTGCTTCATGAGAGAGGAGTGTCGTCGAGCACATCGCTGAAAGAGGTGGGGAGAGTGCCTTCAAGTACAATGAGCTTAAACAACTCCATGCATGATAGGGAGTTGGCCTATTATTCTTTCGTAGCTGACGAGACTCCTCCACCTACCAAAGTGCATGTCTTTGGTTTCTCTGATTTGTTCAAATAATAATGGTAGTCTCTATTACCATCCACCAGTGTGATCAAGCTCCATAGAACTACACAACAATTCACCGAAAGTGGGTGTGGAAAATTTTATGTTAGGAAATTAATACACAGGGAGTACACACGTGAAGTGTATTCCACATGGAGATTTCACCACCGTTAAATTGTTAATCTTTGCCACTTGTCACTGTTGTTATAACATTTTAATGTCTCGTAGCATGGGTTGTAAGTACCAACCCAAAATGATATTAATGCTCTATTCTTGTTAATTATTTCTACTAGCTTCTTTTGGCATAACATGTCATAAAATGTATAATAAGTGATGCATAAAGTTGTGTCAAAGTATGCATTAACCTTACCCACAGTTCTATAGACTAGAAAATATGCACTTTACATACCATATAATTTTATATCATCGAGTTCAGTTTGTTTTTGTATCCCTGACTATTGATTTTTGTATGCATGTGTACATATTTATTTATTGTAGTTATTTGATTTCTCTGTAAACAAAAGCTATGTATAGATTGATTTATAAGCATATCTTGGTTTTTTTCATGGTAATCATTGATTTGGTGGCTTTGATTTAGGGGTTGCATATTTTATTTGTAGGTGAAGTAGATCAAAGTTGCATACTCACAGTTCGAGAAATTAAGGATCTACTAAGAACGACTGCTATTTTTACGGGAGGAGAGAACTTTTTATTATGTAAAAGTATTCATGTTAACCAACAACGACGACACAATCAATCTAGGAGAGAAAATTTTATTATGTAAAAGTATTTGTGTTAACAAACAACGACGACCCAATCAATCCTTTGTAAATTTTTAAAAAGAGAAAGAAAACAAATTAAAAAATAAAAATTAAAAACAACTAAGAGGTCCATTTTCATCCTTTTGGTTGGTCACTTGTAAGAACGTGTCCGTAGACTCGATCTTGAGATCTATCTTACTGCAATTTCTGGAATGAGTGGAAACAAAAATAAAAGTAATGAAAAAAGACAATGTCCTATCAATCCCAACCAGGATGCCGTAATATACAACTATGTGGGTAGTACTGACCTTTGCTTCCTGGAGTAGATCTTTGCGTTTTCATGGGAGATCGATCCTTTCTTCTTCTTATGGTGGTATGGTATGACGAGGCAATGATACTTTATGCATTCTAACACTAAGAATAATGGATGAATCAATATCAATTGACATAGTTATGAAGTACATGCTAGCTCTACGTGTTGGCCTGTGCTAGGTATACTTGATAGTGCTGGGATAATGTTGAATAATGGATGACTCAATATCAATTGACATAATTATGAAGTGCATACTAGCTCCATGTGTCGACCTGCGCTACCTATACTTGTTAGCGCTGGGATTGATTCGTGTCTAGCCCAAACAAATTAAATATGACTTTTGGGTAAACCATGATAAATTTAAAACAATTTGGATATGTGTCACTTGTGCATTAGTCGTCTGGTCAAAACAAAGGAAGCGAAACGAGTTTGTTCTCTAAACAGACATGAAATAAGTTAACTAATCAACATAACTTGAGATTGAAAATTTAAACTAAAACCACCATAACAAAAGTTGCATGGCTAAAGCAACGCAATACCTGCCAAGGTTAGAAATGTGTTATTGTTTAAATGCAGGCATGTTGATGTGGTTGTTTGCAATGCATTTGCATGTGAAAATCAGCACAAATTATCAGTGATGGTAAAACACTCAATATGTTGCTCTTCCCTTGGTGAAGGATCGCACACATCAAGGCCATGCCTGATTACCCATGTTTGTTGTTCTCGTCGGTTCTTTGGATGGCTTGCTATGATTGTTCAAAATCAATTGACAAGGAAACTGCAAATTACCTTAGAGAAAGCGTATTCATGGTGTCCTAAGCTCTGCAAAATGATGGAATAGCCTACCCATCAGGAAAATAGACTCCATGGGTACAATTTTCATGAGTTTTTGAGCTAGTTAACGTAAAACCAACACATTCTAAACTTCGAAATCGAACTCATATTGAATCACAGACGCCTAGCCCCGGGACTGCCAAATGTTATAGATTTCTTCTTTTAGGTTTTTGATTATAAAAGCCCTAGATTATAAAGAAACTTGAACCTAACCCAGTAATTTCCAAATTGTAGTGACAACAGTGATTTGCCATAAGTTATTTTGTGTTTGTTTGAAACTTTGATTGAAGACATAGGCCTTACATCACACGTCATTTTTTCAAATTGGGATAACATAAGAAATACGTACAGTGCATGGCATGTTGAATGCATCCCTGCAACCACTCCTGATGAACCAACATCTGAAGATGAGGATACCACTCATACCATCCATCCCAATATGGAGATGAATGGATGGCAAACTTTGTCAATCTTAGCCCCTACAGGAATTGCCCACATTAATAAGCTTCACATGCTTGGCTTTCGATATTTTGACACCAAGAATGGAATCCTCCAGGAATATCAAGAAATACACTGGAGACATCACCAAGCTACATCAACTACAAGCGCAAGAGTGGGGAAGTAATACAACATAACAATCCCCTACCTACTTCAATAAATGCATTGTCTCACAATCAACAACTTGCATTTGACATATTCCTACAACATTCATAGGTACAAGGAAAAAATGAGCCATTACGAATGATCATCCAAGGCACGACAAGAACAGGTAAATCATAACTTAGCGGCACCATTAAAAATGCACTATCTTGTCAAGCAATTGCTAGCCATAGTCCACTATTATACATACAGGACTTCAGATTCCTATAAAGGACATGAAGCCTTCACATGGACAAGCCCTATCGGTATTCCAATAAGAGATGAAACATATTCAATACATTCTCATTGATGAAATTACCTTCATAGGGCCTAAGCTATTCGTGTAGATTGAGAGTCGTTTGCGTGAATTCTTTCCAGAAACAAACGACCACTCATTCGGCAATTGGTCAATAATTCTTATTGGTGATTTGGGACAACTACCACCTGTGATGGACATGCTTATATATGCAGGAGAAACTCTAGGAAAGTGTTTATGGATAGAATTTACCACCGTAATCATTTTGGAAACAATATTCCGACAAATGGGAATTGATGTCACTCAACTACGTTTCCATCAGCTACTGACAAACATCCGCAATGATACACCAACAATGGAGGACTGGACCCTCCTCCAGTATAGAACTAATATATTCTTGTCAATAGAGGAGCGTTCACATTTTGACACACCAATACGTCTATTTGCAATGAACATGCTTACAAACAATCATAATAAATACATGCTCCAATCGTTGGCTATGCCTATTGCAAGATTCATCGTAGTTTTCACCACTAGAGCAGATGCAGATTAAGATGATGACCATCAACTCAAAAAAGAAATATTACTATGTGTCAAGAAATGAGTCATGTTATCTTGCAATTTGTGGGTCAAAGCAGGATTAGTAAATGGCACTTTGGGAGTGATCATCCAAATTGTATACACACCTGGATTTATCCCTCCTAAGTTGTGAGCCTATGTTGTCGTGGAATTTGATAGTTACATTACCCCTCCATGGGACCAATCCCAACCAAATCACATACCAATTCCACCCTTACAACGAAGTAATGGGAAATAAATCCCCCTTAAGATGGCTTGGGCATTGACTATCCATTAATCCCAAGGCTTGACATTAACAAGGTCAACCATTGACATTGGTAACACTGAACGTCAGGGCTTGACCTTCACGACAATGTCACAAACGACAACATTACAAGGAATGTGAATTGCACCATTGTTCTCCTTTGACTGATATGCAAAGATTTAAGACACTTCATATGTCTCACTTCGAAAGAAAGAAGAGGCACGCCTGCATTCTCTATCTCTTTCACATTTAACATTGTAACTCTCAATCCATGCACTCTCCTCGCCAAATGAACATCCCAATGTTGATTGCCAACATAATTAGAGGAAACATTGATCACTAACCACCCCTTTGTTCTTTTGTTAACAATTAAATACTTTCTTGTATGAAAAAAAACATGCAAATTTCACTTTACTTACCATCACTCACATGGGTTTCTATTTCCAAAAATTTATACATTTCCTTGCATATTATTAGCATATTATCTTCACTTCATTACTCACAGATCACAGAAAATATGGTACATGATCAAGGTTCAACGTTTGAATCCTTATTGTTGGCTATCAATAATTTAGACATGTTACTTAATACTGCATTTAATTGGTGTCAAACTTTTGATTATTAAACCTACAACATTCTCAATTTTATGAAACAGTTACTTATTACTGCAAAATTTTCTCTATTAAATGTTTTTGAAGCATCAACAAGTTACTTACTCCCGTGTTGTTGATTGTGAAGGATTTTCACATGTGATAGTCGAAGCAACAATTACGCTATACTAATAAAGCATAAGCCATTTTTTATAAATGTCCCTAAGATAGTTACAACACATTAACAAATTTAATTATCTAAGAAATTATGTAAGATTGATGTATGTTTTACTTATCCAACTATTCAAAAGTACAATTCAACATTTTCTTAGTTTCTTTAAGTGTTTTTTTCTTCACCTTCTCTTATTTCACAACATATAGCAATTCTTCGAACACTCCGCATCTGGTATTGTAATGATTTGCTGTAGGTTGGTTCATTGCTTGCAAGGCTAGGCCATCTGATTTAAGGGGTTGTGGTGCATTAAGGAAGATAGGAGGTCTTTGTCGTGTTGCAAAACTTGAAATACTCGACATAAGAGGGTGTAATCATTTAGAAGCAGAGGAGCTACCACATTTGGGGAATTTGAGGTTATTATTCACCCCATGTGACGCTTACAACCGCCAGGAGGAGGAGATGGTGGAAAAGGAGATGGCAGCTTTGCAGGATGGTGTTTTACCGAGCCGTTTCGCTAGGGGTAGCATTGCTTACAATCCTACGTTTTCTCCCTTCCTAGGAGAGCATTTGAGGTGTTTATTCATTCCAGTTGATGTTTACAACCACCAGGAGGAGGAGAGAGTGGAAAAGTAGATGGAAACTTTGTAGCACGGGGTAATGTTACTTGCAATCCTCTGTTTTCTCAATTCCAATGAGCACAATGATTATTTAAACTTTTTTCCTGTTAAGTCTTATGGTATGTGTACACCTATGTAGACTTTAGCAGTTAAATCACTGCGCAGAGGGGGTCCATTATCCCACAAACAAGGGGTTCTCATACACCAATTGGTGGTGACCTTAATGTTATTATTATTATTATTATGAAAGTGGAGCAAGGATCAATTTTGGACTTTTGGTGTTTTATTTTTATTTTTAACGTTTTGAGTATTATATAGTTTATGTATTTGAATTTTTGTTTTAAAGTGGTGCTCTCATCACATAAAATGTTTACTTCCAAACATAAATGTTTTATTAAAGAATACATTTTTGGATAAATGTTTTATTAAAGAATGTATTTTTGGACGATGAAATTGTTAAAAATTTAAAACTTCTAATATAACGAAAAAAATGTTTAATTACATAGAATTTGAAATTAAATGTTCAGAATATGTAATTTTTGTACAAGCATTTGAATATGAAAATGGATAAAAAGTTTGAGAATTATCATAAGTTGGAACATTTAATTTACAATTTGGAAGTTGTCTTTTAAATGCCAAGTTATTTGTTTCTAACAAATCAATAACCATACTAAAAGAAATTGGAATGGTGAGTTGTAAAATGTAAGTTCAGTTTTGCTGTAGAATTACTCTTTCTAAATGAATTTATGTTGTGCAACTGTTCCTATTTCAAGTGAAAATTACTCACTTTTTTTACGGTTAAGTTCCAACATTTTTTTAACAGAAATGGTTTAGGAGCTTTTTATAAAAAATATGAGTAAAAAATTACATAGAAATGGGCACAGATTGTTCCCAAATAAGAACCTCATTCGTGCTGCCAAGTTCTTCCTTTACCGACATCTTTTTCTCATGACATTTCCCTGATCTATGAAAACTATATCTCCTGACCAACTGCCCAAGTAAGAAAATGCAGAAACAAGACATTTGTAGAGAGAAGGTGAGTCCACCATTAAGGTATCCAGTTTCTCATGAAGACCTTTGGGTCACAGACTAGGACACCATAGTCTAGATCCACACCCTCGTTAGCCATAATGTCCACTTGTTGATTGTTTGCTCTTAGAAGATGAAGAAATTTAATGGTTTTGTATTCAACAACCATGCATTTTAGAATGTGATGGGTCTTGGTCGCCGGTTTCTTACGATTCTTTAACAAGTTTCTTTCTTCCATAATAAACATCATCGAGTCTCGAAGAATAACCAAGTCCTCAATGTCGAGGTTCCTTGCAAGCCAAAAGCCTTTGATTAGTGTTAACCATTCAGCCCCATTATTTGTCTTCTTCTCGATTCCCCAGGAGTACTCTTTGATCTTGTTTCCTTTTGAATAAAAAATAACTCCACCCGCTCTAGCCGACCCAAGGTTGCCTCTCGAGGCTCCGTCAAAGAACAAGGAATTGCAACCAAGATTCTTCCACCAGTTATTGAATTCCTCAGAATTCATTCTTACATGCCAGTTCTATGTTTTGGGTCCTTTTCTTGCCTGGTTCAGGTGGATAGAGGAAGTAGCTCCCAATAGACCGGAATCCCAAGCTCTTTCATTACTGTCAGTGGCTCTTTGTTGATAATGTTCAAGTTTCTCATGGATAAAGCCTCCACCCAGAGTGCTTTTGCAGAGGCTGTGACTTTACCCGGGTTGTTTTTTTCCTCGAATATCTCTTTGTTTCTAGTTATCCATAGATTGCAACAAATGAATTTTGTAAGAGCTTCCCATGCTCTTGAAATTTCTGGCTTGTTATATAAGGATCCATGGTAATAATCCTTCGAGCATTCAAAGAAATCATTGAATTTTGTTGGCAGTGTTATACCCGTGTTTAGCTATTTGAAGGCTCGCTGCCAGACTTCCTGGGAGAATTTGCATTCGATGAACAAATGCTCCAGGGATTCTTCAGAGTCTTTGCACAATATGCACCTCATAGGACCTTCAAATCCCCTCTTCCTCAAGTTTTCTGTTGTCATCATTTTCTGATGGGCCATGATCCAGTAAATTTTTTTTTTTTGGAAGATTGTCATTGCTCCAGATTTTTACCCATTTCTTTCCTTCGATGTGGTTCTGGAAACCTGTTGCTTCCTGATGTTCATCGTTTACCTCATAGACATCTGTCTTTCCCCATCCACGTCCATCTGGCAAGCGACGGTGGACTGGGGATGACCCATGCAACAAGGGAAAAAACACACAGAGGTCTGAGCATAGGTTATCAAGGGGCTCCAAAACTTCCCAGTCATCCCATCTGCCTCGAATTGTCCATTTGGAGAGGTCGTATAGGGTACTAACATTTATTTGCTCCATTCAACGCTTGTGTTCTACCAGTTCCAATGTGAAATTTTGCAGAAGAGGAAGGTCCTATGTTGTCAGCCCATATCTTGACCTGTTTTCCACTTCCAAGGATCCAATAGACTTGGTCTTGAATGATGTATGCCGCTTTCTTACACAGCTCCCAGACAGGCGTTCCTTTCCTGTGTTGGTCTATTGCTTCAATGCATCTTTTCCTGTCTCCTTTCATGTATTTTTTTATAGAATCTCCTTCCACCATGTTATTTTTCCCGTGATTAATCTCCATAGTATTTTGGATCCCAGAGCTAGAATAATCTTATTTGGATCTCTGATACCTGTTCCAACGCAGTTCTTTGGCTTGCAGATGGTGTTCCATTTCACTAAATGAAAATTTTTCTTTTGATTTTCTCCCTGCCAAAGAAATCTTCTAATTTCTTTGGTGATTTATTTCATGGTTTTTTTTGGTGCTAAGGAGATCGAGCAGGTGTAGATTGGATAGGCTGAGAGAATTGAATTAATGAGTGTTAACTTACCAGCAGAGTTAATCCATATCATCCCACGGGAGGTGATTTTCCTTTTAATCTTGTTGACCATCACTTGCTAGTTTGCAACTCTTTTTTTTCCTTTGAAGATCAAGATCCCGAGGTAATTAAAGGAGTTCCATTCTGACATTCCTTCAAACCCAAGGATTCTTCCTATCCTTGCCAGGATACCTGGAGGGAAGTTCCAACCATATACTTTGGATTTTGTAGAATTCTGTTTCCCATTAGAGGCTTTTAGAAAGGTGGGTATGGCTCCTTGAAAATTTTCTATGATGATAGTTGTTGCTCCCCCTAGCAGAATAGTGTCGTCAACAAACTAAACATGATTGGAAGCTTTGACTCCATTAGCTATCTTCAGCCCTCTTAACTCACCAACATTTTGCATATTTTGATTTTTTCTGCTCATTGATTCCACCACCAAGAGATAAAGGAAGGGGGACAATGGGCAGCCTTGTCGGAGACCCCTTGTTGCCTAAAATAACTTGGTGGGTCTGTCGTTTACAAGTGGAGCAATCCAGGGACTTCTAATACATGCTTTGACCCATCTGACAAATCTTGCGGAGAAACCAAACTTAGACATAATTTCAAAGAGGAAGAAATGATTTACTTTGTCAAAGGCGTTGGCCATGTCTAGTTTGATAGCCATGCCTTGTTGCTTTCTTTCCATACTGGAGTGGATAGCTCCGTGAACGATGATGTTGTTGTCAATAATATGGCACCCAATTATAAAAAATCCTTGTGATTCTAATATGAGCTGATCCATACTGTTTTTCATTCTGCTTACCGAAATTTTCGAGAGAATTTTATATGAGGTGTTGCATTGTGAAATCGGCCTGAAACGATCCAATGATTGGGGGAATTTTTATTTAGGAATTAAGGACATGAAGGATGAGTTGGTGGCTTCACCAATCTTATACTTTTTCTTGGCCCAGTATAGAATTCTTTTTAGATCATCCTATATGATGTCCCACACTGCTCTATAGAAATTAATGGTGAAGCCGTCAAGACCAGGCGCTTTATCAGTTTGAAGGCACCGTATTGCATTTTTTTTTATCTCAAATTGTGAGATCGGTTTTGAAAGATACCTGCTCTCTACCTCAGAGATGAGCATTGGAATACCAAAGAGGAGATCTGCTTGGGCTGCTAGGTTCGTCTCCTCGCTATCTGTGTAGAGGTCTCGGAAGTGGTTGTAAGCATGATCTTTTATTTCCTCTCGACTTTCAATCTTGTTTCCATTTCTATCTTTTATTTATCTAATGAAGCTGTAGCTCTGTCGAGCTTTAGTTTGATTGTGGAAGTATGACATATTGTTGTCCCCACTTTTTAACCATAATTGCCTGGATTTTATTCTTAAGTCCTCTTCTTCATGCCTTGCAGCTCTTAAATTTTTTGCATTTAATTCATTTTCATGGATAAGGACCGTGGGGGTTACCTCTTCCATTTCCATCCATGTATGAAGAGCAGCCAGATCTTCTTTGAGCCTTTTTTTCAGGTGGCTTGGATTGTTGTGTTCATTTTTGACCCAATTCTTTAAAATCTAGCGCACACACCTTAATTTTGATTTCCATATGTAACTGGGCGATCCATGACATTGCAGATTCCATGCATTTTTTATTATATCCATGATTTTCCCATCATGCAGCCAGATTGACTTGAGGTGGAATGGGATTGGCCCAAGATTTGTAGGAGGTGTTAGAGTCAAGCCAATAGGCTTATGATCTGAGGCTACTGAGAGGAGAGTGAAGGAAGGTGGAATAAGGTTTTGTTGAAGGAAAGCAACACTTACCAGGATCCTATCCAACCTTTCCGCTATATGTCCCACTCCAACTCTTTTGTTGCTCCAAGTGTACTTCCCGTTCTTCATTTGAATATCCAGCATATCCATATATGAGATTAGGTCCTCCATCCTCTCGCCAAATGGATCTCTGACTTTTGTTCCTCCCTGTTTATCCAGCTGTGAAATAGTACTATTGAAATCCCCAACTATGATTATATTTTTCCCTCGTAGGTCCTCAAGAGCCTTTGAGAGATCTTCCCAGAAGGTTACTTTGTCTCTATAGTGCGTCGGTCCATAAACATTATAGATATAAAGTGAGTTTGCATCATCCTTTTCTTGGATTTTGGTGAGAAGCCATTGTTGGCTTTCCATTGTTGAGATTATTGAATATTTATTTGAGATTAAGGTGGCTAACCCCCAGAGGCTCCTTTGGAGATTATATCCTTACCATGGTATTTTTTCTAGATCTGAGAGAGCACCATGGTCTCTGCCTCCAAAGTATGGAATTTCATATATAATTATGTCTTTTATAGCTTCTACTTTGGTTGGGCCTCCTAGCCCCCCGCAATTCCAAGAGACATCTTTCATCATTTCTTGAGTGATTGGGATCGTTCTCGAGATTTGCCATCCACTTTGGTCCCTCCTGAGTTTCTTGGGTATTGTAGGAGCTTTGTTTCTTCCAAACTTCGTTGTTTACCCAATTCTATCTCTCTTTCTGCTTCCTGTTCTCTATGATATCTTTGTGATTTCCTTCCTCTTGTGTTCGGTTGCTGCGCTACATCTTGCATTTCCTGTGAGCTTTGTGAAGGCATTTGTTCCGAAGAATAATACTGTTGTGATACTTTGCTGTGTTTTACCATCTCTTCCCAGGAGCCTCCTAGTGTTGTGGACCCTTTAGATGCTTTTTCTTTCATGCCGCTTCTAGGAGACTAAGGGGGGATATTTGTAGCTGTCAGGACCTCTTCTTCTTCTGCTTCTGTTGATATGATGTCTGCGGATAGGATCTCTCCCTCTTCCATTTGCAGTGCTTGAAATTGATTGTTAGCCGAGGTTTATTTTTCTTCTTGGGGCTTTTCCTTTCTTGTCGTAGGCCGCGATTCACTTTTTACTGGAATTGGTGAGGTAGTTTTCCTTCCCCTTTTAGTCTGCTGCCATCCTTCATCTTGCTTTTTTTCTGGATTTTCATGCACTACTTTAGGGAACTCTTGACAAAATGTCCATATTCATGGGACTACTTGCACTTGAAGGGAAGTTGCTCATAGTCTACTTTCTGCATGTGCTCCCATCCATCCATGTATAGGTTCACTACTTTCGGTAGCCCTTTTTCCAAGTCAAATTCCACACAAATCCTTGAGCAGGAGTACATCGGGCCCTTAGGCTCTGCTTTGTTGATGTAGTTCCCAAGGGAGTTTCTGATTGCTTGTAAGGTTTCATCATTCCAGTAGTGTAGTGGAAGGTGGGGCAGGCGAACCCAGACTGGAACTGATGATGGAACATCCTTTTCAGGGTCAAAGGATAGGCTCCATTGGTTTAGGTATAAACCATGGGGGCCCATGAAATAGGGCCCGCTCCTGAAGATGAGGTCTCTGTCTTCTTTGTTTTCGAAATAGGAAGGTGAAAAAACCCTTTTCGCAAAAACATTGTTGTAGTCTGCCTGTGAACAAGGGCATCCAATTCTTATTTAGCCATGTGTCCATGGTTTTTGGAGAAGGCCAGATTCCTGTGAACTTTCCAATCAAGCCTTTCTCGCTCAATGCAAGTGCTTTTACTTTTGTAGCTACTGACATGATTTGGATTCTAGGGGCTTCAACTCACTTGATGAAGTTGGCATCAAGGGGTTTTGTGCTTGAGGTAGGAAGGGAGGGGGAGGATGCCACCAAGGATATGAAAGTAGTATCTAGGTTGCACCTACAATCGTCCAGACTAAGATCCGGAGGAGGATCTATTTAGGAACCAAATACTAGAGGAGCTAGATCCAGGATGCCAATCTCTTCAGGATTCTGTAAAAAGCACTGATTTTCTGCGTAGCCTGCCTCAATCTACAAACTGGAAGTAGATATGATCGATCCAAACCCTGTCAGCAAGCAGATCGTGGAGCAGCTCTGGCATGCAGATTGACTTCGCTGGTGCATGCAATTGTCCTTTAAAACGTGACTCCAATCCCAATCGTGAAGACTCGTCAGTAATCTTGAAAAAATGGTGACTTAGATCCTATGGATCTGAAGATCTGTTTGGAATCGAACCCCGCACTCATTCGAGTATGCAGATCATGGAAACTCTAGCATGCAACGGTTCATCCACCATCAAGTTCCAACATTGAAGACTGTTATTTTTATTTATTTTTTAAATGGTAACACAAATTAAAAATTAGGTAAATTAAAATGATAAACATTGCATTGCACACTTCCTCAAGATCCACATCCAATCTTCTTTGGTATAACAATTTGGGTTAATGGAACCATTCTCAATAGCATCTGATTTGAAGGGAAAAATATTTAATACCTGAACTAGAACATCCTCATGTACATTATTATGATGTAAACACAATTTTTGTAAACTCACCTCCATACCAAAAGCATCACAAAATAGTTTGATTAAAGCAAGAAAGGTGAACCAATCATCAAGGGACGCATTTCCAAATAATAAAACATCATCAACAAACAATAAATGAGTGATGCAATGAGAAGAGGTGACTTAAATCCTTGCTAGCTTTTTTCCCTTTCTGGCATTCCCATTAGTTTGTTTGTCCTTCAACCACTAGAAGGAAAAATAGAGGAGATAGAGGGAAACCTTGCCTAAGCCCTCTAGAGATTCTAAAGAATTTTGATGGTGACCCATTCACTAGAACTACAAATCTTGTAGAGGATACACAAGACATAATCCAACGGCCTTATAATAAGATTTCACCAAGCTCATCTTAAAGATCATAGCCTCTAATTTATTGGTCTTAGTAGAATGTAGGCATTCTTGTGTAACCCCAATGAAACCCAACATTTTTGTGTTGGACGGAAACACAAAATTTTCTTTGGTCATACATTCAAAAAGATTAGATTTGATTTTGTTAGATATCACCTTAGTAATGATCTTATAGATCAAGTTACAGAAATAAATTAGTCTATAATCTTTATAAGTCCCAGATTTAAAGCTCTTATGGATAAGAACTATAAAAGTGGAATTTAAGGATCTTGAGACATATCCTTTTAATCCGAACTCTTCGACAACCTCCGACAAGTCCTTACCAACAATATCAAAAGCTTGGAAAATAATTCAATAGTCCACCCATTATGGTCAAGATTCTTTTCTCTTGCAAATTGTTTTTTAGGATAGCTTCAATTTCATCTAAAGTCACTTCCTTACCAATAAGGAGCCCTTTCTCATGCTAAAAAAATCTAGGATAACGTTTGACAACATCAAGTTGAGAAGAAATATTTTCTCTTCCAGGATCTTTAAAATTTTTAGTAAAATATTTCACAACTGCATTTTCCAAGTCAATCTTATTACTGATAATATTCCCCTAACTATCTTTTTAATCCCAAGTGGAGTTAACAATTCCCCTCTGAATTTCATACTTATGAAAAAACTTTGAAATATTATCTCCATGAATCCAGGCATCCTCACCTTCAATCTACGAGTCTCTTCCTCCATTCTTAGAAATTTAGCTTTATTTGATTCCAAGGGGACCGATTTCTCTTTTTCCTCTCCATTGAAGATAACAAAGGAATTGCTGGTGAAGAGGCTATATATTTATTTTTCAATAATGCATGGATCTTGATTGAATCTCAATTTCTTTTATTTTTTCCCACTTAATCATAGATTGTTTAAGGCCTTTTAATTTCACCATCAACTTGTGCATTATTGTATCACCTAGATCTAAACACGCAAAAAACCAATAACTTTTTACCAAATTTATAAATCCCCCCTCCTCCATCCAAATATGATTAAATTTGGATGGGAACTTCTAAAGGGATTGATCCACATCTAACTGTAACCAAATAAAAAAACAAATAAGTAAATGATATGAGCTTCCCAAATTCATAGTCCAAGATCTAAATCTATTCGCAATGTCCACTAAACCTTCAAAGATAAAGAATCTATCAAGTCTTTTTACCACCCATGCATTCCCATACCTACTATTTCTCCATATTAGCTTGTGAATATTTAAAAAGAAAAATATATTTTCAAATAATAGTGGAAAAGTCTTGTTGGTGGTGCCAATATTTATGGTGCAAAAGTGAAGTGAAACTTTTTTGTTGTTAACTACATAGGTGGAGTTCCTTGGTGTATGGTGTAAACCACCAAAAATCAATAATACATAAATTAATATTTTATGCTGGTAACAACACAATGAAAATACAAAATATTAAAAAACATTAATAGTTAAACACAAATATATGGTGCCAACCACCACAAAATATAATTTGTGTAAGAAAAATAACTAAACCTTGCCACATTTAGCATGATTGTGCTTTTTTTGGATGTGTACTATGGTTACCACATGGAACAAAATACACCCCGAAAAATAAAGGGTATTATAATTTCAACATTCAAGAGTTTAAAAAAAAAAAATTAGCGATGTCTCACTAGTTAAGTAGTTGCAACCGTTTAGCGCTAGAGATGCTAATAGAAAGTTATGCTCATTTGGATTTCAACATTCAAGAGTACACAAAAAAAAATTAGCGATGTATCAATAGTTAAGTAGTTGCAACCATTTAGTGCTAGAGGTCTAAGCTAATAGAATGTTATGCTCATTTGGATTTAGGAGTGCATCTCACTACATTTTATTTAAATATTAAAATATTGGAAGTATTGGCCATGTGAAGTGATAGCAAAAAATTGCAAGTGATTCCTCCAACTCCTTCCACATCAAAATAGGCATGGTAATACTATAAATTAAAAAAATATCAAATAACACGAACAAGATTGCAAATTAATAAAATGAGAACACTACTACATAATTAGTGCATCCATATTATGACCAACATTCAATATAGGGATGTGCCGTATCTCAATTTATTTAAAGATTGAATTAATTAGAGTATTGACCATAAATTAGAAGTGTATACCATTCATCCTTCCATGTCAAATATACATTGTAATATCTCCCGAGGTGCAAACCACTTCTCAGGTATTGCACTCAAGGAGCTTTTCGAGGAGAGGTTTGCACCTCGGGAGATTTGATCCCTCTTGGCGCTTGATAGAGCCTAGGATTCGGATCTAGGCTGGTTCCAGTCGTGGGTGGTGACACAAAAATGGAGTTTGATCAACATTGTAAGGAACAGGTTAACTTGAAAACACAGATAGAATTCTGAGGATTATCATAATGTACGTAATAAGTATTAAGGATTGAGTAAATTGTTAAAATGGAAAATAAAGACAATAATTTGGTAAGGATTAATTAAATGAGAATATGGTTCACATCGTGATCATTCTCAATCTATCTTCGTCATCTTTTCTTATCTTCACTCCTGGTAGTTTTGACATCTTCTCATATCGATCATATGAGAATGGAGGTTGAAATCGTAGACTTGCCAAATCTTTAACTCGAGATATTGCTGTAAATGTCATACCTTGCCTCTCTTGCTTTCCAATATTAATAGTAGCTCTCTCCAATGTCAATCCTTGTGACTTATGGATTGTTAAACCCCAAGCGAGTTTCAATGGCAGTTGTTTTTTATTACCTCTTTCGATAGATGTAATAGGAACAACTTGAGGAAACAATTCATCCCATGATACCCCCACATAATTATCAAATTTAATTAAAACATACGTCGATGGTTATGGAGGTGAACTTCCTGGGTTATATACAATTTGTTGTATAACTCCAAGAGCACCATTAACGAGTCTTGCATCAGTCCAGAGGTTTGATGTGAGCATTACCGTTGCTCCTATGGCTATAAGTAATTCAAGTTCCAACCCTTATTCATCTCCTTCCATAGAATAGTTGCTTCTTACAGATGTAGCAATATTGATCACAATGGGACAGTTTATGCTTCTTAATAAACACTTGTTATGACAGTTTACATCATCATTTGTCGCAAACAAATGTATTGCCTTATCGAAGGAATTTTTTATTGTTGCATGTACAAAAGTATCTGTACGAGTCATCAGTAATTTCTAATCCTCTATTGTTGGAATTGTATCTCTAATATTCATTAACAAATTACGAAAAGATATTTGTTCATTGCTTTGTCCATTTTTTCGAAACACAGTATCGAGGGTCACAACTGTTGTGAATGTGTTCCACAATTCTTTTGCAATACCTTCCAATGCATATACAGGCTTATCCATGACAGGCGACAATTATCCCAAATCACCGACCAATATAATTGATCTTCCACCAAAAGGTATATTAGCATTTTCTGGGAAGGCTTGCAGGCGAAGTCTTGAATCTATTTTGATTAATATATTTTTTCCAATAAAACTCATTTCATCGATCAAAATATATTTAACATTCCTCAACTCTTCCTGTATGTTAATTAAACTCGGTCCTCGTAAAGGATTAATTTCTTTGATTGGTATATGAAGTGCATAATGAACTGTTCTTATGGATATGTTGAAAGCTGCCAGCCCTGTAGGAGCTAGAAGAAGTAATGGACTTTTCCTTGGATACGAGAAATTTTCAAGTGTATTTTTGATGGCTCCAATCAAATATGACTTTCTGGTACCTGTAGTTCCTTAGATTATCATGCGTAGTGGATCAAAACCCGTTCTATAATGCTCAAGGATAACATTGTATGCTATTATTTGCTTATCCCCCAAACTATCAATTGAGTAAGACTTTGCATGTTGAATAGTAGAAATCGTTTTCAATTTTCGCATATCAGAGATGAAATGAATTGCACGACTGGAGGTCTCTTCATCTACAAAAGCAGTGTTCCAATCATTCATGCGATCAAGATCCCTATGTCCAAGCATCTCAAAGTCATTATAATTTATAAATTGATTTTTATATAATCCACATATGATCTCCCATTCATGTTGCCTGGAATCTCTTTGTGGATTTGGACGTTCTTCTTCTTCGTCAGATTCAACTCGAGCATCTGTAGGCACAGGTTTGCAATCAACATGCCAAGGTATATATTGCAAATTTTTCCAATTCTGTAAAATTTCATCAGGTGTGTGGCTTATATCTGTTCGAAAGTCATGAAATGTATTGTACAAAACCAACTCAGACCAACAGAATTCGACAAATTTCTCATCTTTTCGATCAGGAACCATTACTTCGTGGTAACCATTTTTCCCCTCGTCGACGTTTGTTATATGACCAATATTTTGCAACATCTATCAATGTAAGTTGCTCCATATTCTTTGGTCGCTTAGTATATGCATCAATCAGAGAATTATCATTGTTAGCATTATATGTTTCAACTTGTACTTGTTTGAAAACCTTCATACCAACATTTAGAACCACAAAACAACTGCTATATTCTGAAAGAGGAAGCTCTAGAAGCATATGGCATGTCTCCTATGCACCAATGTCCCTATCAACAATGGATTCACACAACAAACTTTTATATGCACTTGTTGCTGGTTTGTTCAAATTTTGGATAGAAGAGATTCGCATCAACATATTGTGGAAAGTTTTAGATTGCTTTTCTGATTTAGCAGCGTATTTGGCTATGTAATTAGTAATGATGCGCTTGGAAAGTATAGGCTGCCAATCTATATTAGCCCTCCACATCATCAGTGTTTCACGATTGTGTGTATTCACTCTGTTATCATTTCTTCAAGGTTCATACTTTTTTTCTCCTTGTTCATCAATGTAAAGTTTTGATTGGTCACATAGATCCCATGGTGCGTGGTACCAACATACCAATTTTCCTCCTTTCTTTCGAAGACAACTTCTTTCATTGCAGGTAATATGACGCTCAACACAGTTAAGAAGTTCTTCATAATCAGTCATTGGATCCGATTGAAATATTTGTTTCGTGCCTTTTACACAAGGATGATCTTCTACATTATCTCCAATTTGAATATTTCGTTGATGTCCCTCACGTGGATTTATTGCATGCACACATTTGTCGAAATACTTTTTTGCAGATATAACTTCTCTAGGATCGTCCCAATTTAGAGTGTCCATGTTGGGAGCATTTTTTAACCAAAGAAACCCATGGACATGAGGAGATCCACGATGTTTCCATTCGTAGAAACTCCAATAATCTGTAGCTTGATGAAAATGTTCGAAAACCTCTTCTCGAAACATTGTATGTCTCAAGTGCATATAATGTGCTACGATGTGAGGATTATCAATTACATTTTGACGTCTCCATTTCCTCGCTTCACATGGATCTGTAGGACTTGTGCCTGGCATTAATTTATGCAAATCAGGCCACTGCATATCCACTGCACTTACTGTGAAGAAAATTGTCGGACAATCTATATGTTGAATCAAGTCAAATAACTCTTAACGACACTTGCTCCAATATGCACGTGTGCCTCTTAATATCGTTCCAAATCTCATTAATCTGTCTCCCAATCTTGAATTTGGAAGATTTTGTAAATGTTGTCGTAACTCTTCCATTGTTTTGGGTAGTTCACTAATATTATTTTTGACAAAAACTGTTGATGAAGCTTGAGCACGATGTCTCATTATGATATTTAGTAAAAAATATCTGAAGCGAGTGTGCCTTCCAAATCTGTTATCATGATATCTGAGAAGATGTTTTGCATACTCATGTAGATGGACATTTCGCATTCACGGTTGTAACCAATCAGCCTCATTTAGGGAACAATGCTAGAAATGCCATATCAAATAATCCTACTGTGTTATACTCATTAATCGGAGATGAGCCAATGCCAGGCTAGTTAAGCACATCAGTCGATTCCTCATTTGCGTTATTTTCATATGGATTAGGATTATTTCCCCATGCTCTAATAATTTCTCTCTCTCATGGTGCACTTGGAAGCCTTGATGCAAAAGAAGTTGTTTGTAAACCATCTAACATGTCATCAACTCTTGGTATCCCTTCAAACATTGCAAATTCTGTTTCGTCATCAATATCGGGAAGCGTAACAGAATTAAGCATATGTGAGATATCTGTTGCATTTTCAGGTAACTCTTCTACTGCGTCATAATCAACTCGAACATCTCGATAATATGGATCATTCTGAATCTTATATAATAACACATCCATAACTTTTTGTTTTCTAACAGTGAAATCATAACTGGATCCTTGTCGTCCTTTTTTTCGCACAATGACCATTAAATCCAAGTTGTTAATATGTCGTGGAAATGTATTAGCAACATCTTTAATCTCTTAAGGAAAACTAATGGTGTGTCCTCGATATTTGTATTGTCCACCAATTGAATGCATCACCTGCAAAATTGGACTTGCACGTGCTATCAACATCTCTTCAACTTGTGTGAGATCTTGAAGGACATGCGGTTGAAATCCTGGATCCATGTGGTTTGCAGCTGAGAATCTGTGATTAGATCCCTCTCTCAGACATTGCAAGCACATTGGACCTGTACTTGTATTACGTATGTGTACTCCAGCATATGACTCCTGGCAGACATGACACATTTGCACTTCTACAAATTGATCAATTCGTTCATGAAATTTGCGATGACTAGTATACATTTCTTCAGATGGTACCGATATATTATTGTCAATTTCAATCTCCTTATGTGGGACCATATTAGTATTTGGAATCACTTGAGCATTTGTCACAGTTGGTTTTACTGGTATACTAGTTGAATGTTGTCTTTGTCGTTCTACATTTTGATTTATTTGTTGTTCTACAAATCGATTTCTTTGTTCATCCAATCGCTTCAAATTTCTCTCTCGATATGCTCTTTTTCGATTAGCGTTTCGTTTTCTTAGTTCTTCTCGCTCTTGTGCTGTCAATTCGTATAATTTTCTTTTTCGAGATTCTTTTTGTCGAGTTGCGTGTTGTTTTTTTCGTTATTCTTCTTTTGCTGTTGATATTTCTCCTGTCCTCTCGTCATTCCGTACATTTGGATTTATTTGTTGTTCTGCCGCTGTCACTTCTGCTTTCATTTTGTCATTTCGTACATTTCGATTATTTCTTTGCTCTTTCGATTGCTTCATCTGTCTCTCTCGATACGCTCTTTGTCGATCATTGTTCCGTTTTCTTTGTTCTTCTCGTTCTTGTGCTGTCAATTCGCCTAACTTTCTTTTTTGAGATTCTTTTTGTTGAGCTGCATTTTGTTTTTTTCGTTCTTCTTCTTTTGCTGTTGTCATTTCGCCTGTCCTCTCATCATTCCGTACATTTTGATTTATTTGTTGTTCTGCTGCTGTCACTTCTGTTGTCATTTGGTCATTTTGATTATTTCTTTGCTCTTCTGATTGCTTCATCTGTCTCTCTCAATATGCTCTTTGTCGATCATTGTTCCATTTTCTTTGTTCTTCTCGTTGTTCTAATGTCAATTCCTCTAACTTTCTTTTACGATATTCCTTTTGTCGATCTGCGTTTTGTTTTATTTGTTCTTCGCGTTCTTCTGCTGTCTTTTCGTCTAACTGTCTTTCTTGAAATTCTTTTTGTCGATCGACGTCTTGTTTTATTCATTCTTCTTATTGTTTTTCTGTCATTTCATAAGATTTGCTTCCTTCGCATGTTTCTCTCATAGCATCTTTTGCATGCACATCTTCGATTTCTAGTTTAGACACTATATAAAAATGTCAAACATTAACATATATGCTGACGTTTATGCATCTAGGAAATATAAACTGAAAACAATGCATTGTTGGAATAACAACTACATTGAAACAAATGCAATAAAAAAAACTATGCAAGTGTACAACTCACTTTACATGAAATTCTAAATTACTAAATTCAAGACAAAAAGGTGATCTAGGAGGATTGAACCTTAGACCTCACACCCATTATCCTAGCACCCTTACCACTATACCACATGTAGTTCTTATTATGCATGGCAAAGAATGTTTATATATACTTGTGCCATACCTAAATTTAATATTTTTTAAGACAAAAATCTAATCTAGGAGGATTGAACATTGCACCTCACACCCATTATCCCAAAACCCTCACCACTATACCACAAGTAGTTCCTATTATGCATGGCAAAGATTTTTTATATATCCATTTGACATACCTAAGTTTAATATTTATATTAAATTTAATATTTATATTAAATTTAATATAAATATTAATTTTAATATAATATTAAAATTAATATAAATATTAAATTAAATTTAAAATGTAATATTAATTTTTTACATATTAACATTGAATTTTAATATTTTAAATTTTAAAATTGAATATAATATTAAAAAATATTATTAAATTTTAAAATGTAATATTACATTTTAACATTGAATTTTGCATTTGCAGGTGCAGGTGGCGACGGCAAGGGAGGAGGACGCGGTGGAAGAGGGGTGCGGTGTGGGAGGAGGAGGGGAGGAGGACGCGGTGGAGGAGGGGAGGACGGTGGGAGGAGGAGGGGAGGATGCGCAGTGGGAGGATGTGCAGTGGGAGGATGCGCAGTGGAAGGACGATGGGACGAGGAGGGGAGGACGCGCAGTGGGAGGAGGAGAGGAGGATGGTGGAGGGGAGGTGTAGGCGGTTGTGCAGGGGGGAGGACGTGGTGGAGTAGGGGTGCGACGTGGGAGGAGGATGAGGGGTGCAGTGTGGGATGAGGAAGAGGGCTTCACAGTGGGAGGAGCATGTAGTGTATTGGGAGTGGAGCTGGAGCTGGAGCTATGGATGAGGGGATGCAGATTTGGATTTGCATCTGAGGAGGTCTGTACAGCTACTAATAGATTACTTGATCAGATTCCTCGTCTCGAATAACGACTTGATTGGATTCCTCGTCTCGAATAGTTGCTTGAGAATATTTTTTTTTCTATAATATTTTTGTTGTTTTGGTGTATTAATATAGCGAGTGTATTTCAAATGAAACGTTACGAACTTACATTATTAGGCCGACAAAATATTTACTACTTCTTACATTAGTTACTTCAATATTACAAACGTTACAAGATCTCTCCCATAATATTCACTATCACTATTATTTTTTGCCGACATGTTACAAATGTTATATCACGTTACAAGATCTCTCCCATAATATTCACTATCACTATTATTTTTCACCGACATGTTACAAACGTTACTAACATTACATCACGTTACAAGATCTCTCCCATAATATTCACTATCACTATTATTTTTTGCTGACATGTTACAAACGTTACTAACGTTACATCACGTTACAAGATCTCCCCCATACTGGGCTGTAGAGCACCTCTCGGCGCAATTACTACTTTCAAAATTTAAAGATACTCAATATCATAACCGTATAACTCATATCTAATCCCTAAACTAATCAAAAGCCTTACAAAAGATTTCTCTTCTAAACCCTTTTTCGTTATTTGCATGTTAAGATGGTTTAATGCTTGGCACACAAAATAAATAGTCAATCTATTCCCTCACATGAAGATGAATATCAAAATCTTTTGTTGTTGTTGTTGTTTTTTTAGAGTCCTTTTCCTTTTTCTGAGCCTGCCTAAAACATTTTGGCTTTCTTAACCTCCATTTTCCTTTGTATAACTTCCCTAATATTACCCTTAAAAAAACAGACAATTAAACCTTCAAAATCATCAATTTCTACTCAATACTAAAACAAATTCCAATTTAATATTAACAACATTAAAAATAGTTCTTTCTCTCAATTAATTAAACATTTCTTATGACACATTGCCCATCAAAAGCTTATCAACATCATTTCTATGCTTATGAAACTTAATACTCTTAACCCTTTAGCTCTTCTGTAATTATATCTATTAATTTGAAGAAGAAACAAAAAGGAATGGGCCGGAATTGAGAAAAGTTAGCCACCAAAATGGCAATGATACTTTTCATTCCATGCTTTATACATATTTTTTGGTTTCGACTTTACTCTAATTTAAAATCGGAGCTTTCTAACTACGTGATATAATATTAATTTTACTTGTAAGTTTTCGGATTTAAACACCAATTTAATTTTGGGATAGTTTTAACCACTATTAAGGAAATTTATTGGGAATCCGAGAAAAGTGCATAAAACATGGCTTCAGGGACTATCAAAGTTAAAATTAAGTAGTTCACGGGATTGGGATTAAAGTCCATAAATAATATGTTTCGAAAACAAAACAAAGTTTTAAAAACTAATGTCGTGGACCGTGAAACAGTTAATACAATCATATACTTTACGAGAGAAAATTTAAAATAGAAGTATTGTTAATGAAAAAAGAATTCTTTCAATTTTTTTTTTAGTGATGTGGCTTGTAGGGGGACATGGGGGACACTATGCACTATAAGAATTTTTAATGACAAAGGTTTCTTTAAGTGATAATTTTATAAATTATTAGTTTTATTGTGTTATTTTTTTTATAAATTTTAATATTTTTATTTTTATTATAATAAAATAATTATACGTTATAATATGTGTCAAAAACATGGTAGTCTATTGGTGGGGTTAGATGGATTTCATTCCATCCACTTGTGTTCAATTCTATTGAGACATGTTTTGGCTTGAATGTTCGACTGACGGTTTGCTCAACCTACACCATCCACTAAATGTGGGGAAGTTTGTTGAGATTTCCCATGCATTTTTTTTCCCTGGAAAAAAAAGCATAATTTTATTACAGCTGAGGCGAACAAAATTACATTTTGTAGATGCAAATGCATTACGAGCAAACAACTCCAGTACCATAGCACACGGTAAAAAAACAGACCAAAGGTTTGTGAATAAGAAAAAGTAAACTATATTACATCATAAGACAAAATAATCAAGGGTTAAAATAAGTCTCTATTTTCCCTTTTTTCCCCATCTTCTTTGATTTACCTGCCAACTCCCCTGATTGTTGGACAGTAACTTGATCCTTATGAGAATCTGAGCTTTCTGTTTCATGTGCACGCTTTAGTCCACTTAAAGAAACATCCATAGGATTCACAACATTTGTTAGTGTTTTTGCACTATAGTTCTTTTTTCCTAATGTTTGTGCATCCACTGATTCAGATTTCTTCACATTTTTCTCATTTTCCTGTAGATCTGGTTGTTCTTCGTCATCACTCTCCTCATCCTCATCTAGAGGCAGAACATAATTTGTTTGCCAATTTTTACGGTTAGTAGTCTGCCCCTTTTTCTTCTTAGTAAATTTTTTTAGGAAGAGGGCATGAGTCTTGGAGGTGACCCGTCAAATGACAGAATCTACACCTAAAAGCAGTATTTTCATAGTCCAAACTCTGATTCCAAGTAAAGGATTCATGTTTCAGCTGTAATCTATCAGGGAGACCTTTGCTGAGATCTATCTCCACAAAAATTCTTGCATAAGTAAATACCCCCTGCTCTTTCCTGTCGCTCTCACTTTTGATAAACCTCCCAAGAAGATTGCCAATGTCTTCCAGTACTAAATGATGCAAGAATGGTAGAGGTAAATTTGGCAACCTTACCCATACTAGAATCTTGGTTAACACCATGGAGTTTGCATCAAACTCAGAAAACCAAGGGGTTATGAAGAGCCCAACTCTCCCCCAAAACCAAGGTCCCTGCGATAACATCTTCTGGTAAATTGGTAATCTTCTTGGGATTTGAATTGAACTACAAAGAAGCCCTTGGAACATAAGAGGATTTGACAATTTGTTGTCCAATTGGTGAAAATCCATTGATGTAGATCAAAATACCTAGGACAAAACCCATTAAAACGACAAATGACAGCTACAGATTGTAGCGTACTGAAAAGTTGTTTTACCTGTGGATTCTTGATCTCTAGGGTTGGTGTGGATTCCAACTTTTCAACAAAATACAGACTATTTTGGGGAGAAGATGAGGTGACTGTCTGGGATCTGTTATGCTGAGCTGCTTCCTTATATGACGAAGGACTAGAGGGTCCTCTTTTTTCCTTTTGCTCCCCCCGCAGACGATGCATCATAAAAATAGTTGAGTTCTTGTAGATTTGATAATCTGTCGGCCTAGAATCTTCCTACAACACTTTACCTTCATGAAGAAAGAAAAAGGGGGTTATAGGAAAACCCTCTCTTAGCTCTAGATATGCTTTTAGATTCTCCACTGATTCAAATCCATGAACCCACACCAAAATCAACTTCCCAGAGGACAATTTAATAAAAATCTGAAACTTGTCAGTGATTGCCTTGACTCCAGATTCAGAGGAGATATTGGAAAAAAAAGAGGGCACCACCACTCGAATGGGAAAAGAAAGAGAAAATACCATATCTGTCGAGATCTATAACTCGGGGTAGCTATTCTGGACCAGCCGAACCGCCTCCACTCCTATTCTCATTTTATGCTTAAGATCTGTTGGTTTCTGTGTAGTCTGGTCTATGGCAATACAAGGAGACAAAGGGCTCACTGTGAACTAGATAGCAAGAGGAACTGGCGGCGGCACAGTCCAATGCGTGCAGGTGGCTCCCCTCTGGTGTTTTTGAGCTTCCAAAGCCGCCCTGGATAGAAGCATCAGATCCATGGAACGAGCTGTTCTTCCTTCTTGCACCTGCACATCTCCCCTACGCCCTTGTTGGAGGATCACATCTGAATGGGTCGTGACCATAGCTAGGGTTCCAAACGCCGACACACTCCACCTGATATTCCCAACAGTATTTGTATCATTGTTGTCTTCAACATAGTCTTCCACATCCCAACACGTCCGTTGCCCTGACTGAGAGCCGAGGAAGAATGGCTTCTGAAAGCCAAAGAAGCATCCGACCGGTTACCGAAAAATGTCGATTTGCGACCGGAGCGATATTTCCTGACAATAGACGTTATTCCTGAGGTGACCGAACCGACAAAGCGTGCAAGAGAAGCAGCAATGGCGGCTTTGACCTGCCCTCTGCTAGGGATGGACCTTCACTTGCCATGGAGACCGCCATCGTAATCAGAATCGCCCATTTTTTCGCTCTGACATTTCCCATGCATGCGTGAGCTTTCATTGATTTCTTCGAAATAGCAAGAAGGTGGTTTTTCCACGTGAAAAATATATATTATAATATGGCTAATAATTATTAATATTAAAATAATTATACATTATAATATGTTTAATATTTAGTAATTATAGTATATGAACTAGTATTGGATATGGAATACGATCTAAAAGTGTTTCTAATAAGCTAAGAGTTCATCTTCCTAAGATAAAAGGAAATATGTTTATAACCCAAGACCCAAAGCTATATGGTAAGAGTGGAATTCCCCCCTTACAGATTACTAGTGATTCGATTTAGTTGCATGGTTTTCCTTTAATGCAATTCAAGCCACATCGTGGATAGAAAATTGTGATGGTTTCCCTCATTGCCAATTGACAAGTGAGTTGTGATAGGTTTTATCACCTTCAAAGAATGTGTTTAGTACTTTCATATGTAATAGTTTAAGATGTTCAAGTGAGCATACTCGTAACTATTTATTCCTCAAAAGTGTATTGTAAAGTTAACATTGTATGTTTATTGCATTATTTTGTATTTGATATCTTGTATGACATTTAGACTATGGCATGAGTATTCTATATATGTGGCTTAGGCTCTGCACATAATGCATGAGCCTTAGAAGTAATGTTTGGCATGTAACTCATTGGTTTCTCACTTTAGATTATGGTTTAAATTACGATACATATATGTATTGTACCTAAACATTCAAATCGGGTTCATATACCTCTCATAGGCCAAGGAATCCTTATATAATATGGTTCATTCTCCCCCCCGCAATTCCTTCTACTAGAATGAGTCATCATTTTTGGCTCCATGCATGGCTCATTAGCCCTAAAAGAATGGGTATCACACAATTTTTTAGAATCTAACCCCAAACCATGTTTTCAGCTAGAACGTCCAATTATAAGACATATGAGGTAATCTAGGGCATTCTTCATGGACCATTAACCACAAAGAAGGATATACAACCTCAAACAAGAGAAAGGCCTTGAGAACAATCCACATCGGACAAATTATAGTAATGCCCTATATGACACATGTAGGCCAAAGGATCACTTTACAATGATCATGTGGTGGTATTGGGCCTTATGCATGGTCCATGATCCATAAATATCTTTCAAACCTTGAGATGTTGATCTTCCTCTTCATACCATGTCTAGGGATTCAAGGTCCATCCCTTAAGCTCAATACCTACTAATGGTGTCCATATTTCTTCTAATAGACTTAAGATATCCTATATCAACATTATATGGTCAATTGAGGCCTCATTCATTGTCTTGATCCCTACATGCTTCCTTTAGAGCCTAAGGCCTAGGCTTTCCACCCTTGACAAATGTATAGTTCCCTGTAACCCATACCTAGTACTCAAATCCTCCTATTGGAACCGATATTGGAACCCATATACCTTCTTGGAGGCTAAAGATGCTATATAGTAGTTCAATGCTATGATTGGAGGTCTCTTTCATGGATTTGAAGCTATCAAATACATCTCTAAGGCCTATGGCTTGATTTTCCTTTCCCAACCATGTCCAAGGTATTTTGCCCCATATCTAGTTCTCAAAACCTCATAATGGTGTCCATATCCTCAATCAAAATCCTAATATTCCATAGTCCAATCTTAAGTGGTCGTCAAAAACTTAATTCGTGTCGATGAAGCAATCAAATAACTTTTATGGCCAAAGGCCAATGTTTCATCCTTATAAAATTATCAAGGAATCACGACCCATCTAAACTAGTACTAAAAGCATCTTAATAAACCCCATAATTTGACTAGGAGACCAAAGGTCCTCTAGAGAAATCTTCTATAGTGATTGAGATCCATTTCTACAATTTGCAAGGAAGTTAGGAACTGCAACTTTCTCTTCCACATATAGTTGAACATTCCTCGACTTAGATAGGGTTAGCTCATCATCAACCCGCCGATCATCATTGGCTAAAAAATATAGAATTATCAAAGTTACCTCCTCAAGTTATTCACCTAGTTGTTTTGCAACATATGACATATGTAGGATTGGTATACTATTGACTTGACACTTTGTCACTAGTACAAAAGGGTATTTTTTCCTACATTAAACCGACACCACTTTTGATGTAAGAGCGTTGGAAAAAAGTTACTATTACACGTTTTAACTCATCATTTAATCATTAAAATCGAAACATTTTTCTCTGTGTACGCGGCAAGCCATCGAGAAATGATTTTTTATCACATCATAGAGCATTTTTCCCATCAAATACAACAAAATATTTTGTGGATCCATTAGGCTAGTTAATGGAAACATTTTTTTTTAACTGTGATATTTTTACAAAACGTTATTAGTATCAATTTCGGGTGGTCCAACTAGAAGCCACGAGGATAAAGATGTTGCTTGGAGTACTTACGAATGCTCCCCATTAAATCTGGTGACTAAATTAATAATTATGGAATATCAAGGTTGGGTTTGAGTATATCCCAGGAATATGTGGATGGAAAGCGATGGCAATGTTGGTTTGAGTGTTTATAAATACATTGACGCCATTGCATGAGATTCACTGTATCCCCTAAATTCAATATAATACAATATAATATACTTGGGATTTTATTAACCACATAGACTGAAATCATAGTTGAGACATGGTTCCTTATTGATAATTTAGAATTTGCTATATCCCGTCTATTGGTTGCTTGTTGGAGACTCTGTCTCCTTGATGCACATTAAAGAAATTTGTCCATAGTAAATGTTATTTCAATACACATTATATCGGGAACATGGACAATTAATGACATATTGTCCTTGGATTATGGATATGTTATCTATGTAGATTTTCATTAGCAAGTTCCTTTTTAAAAGTCTATATGTTTTCTTTGAAGTTTTATATGAAGTCAATCCAAAACAGTTGACTTCAGCAGTCTATTATGAATGTATATAGGATTGGGTAAGGAATGCATATCTTATGTAGTTATGGAGGTATAGGATTGAGTACTATTATAGAAATTCTTCATTTTTATATAAAGTTAATCATTTATTTCATTTTCATTGGTCATTTCTTCCATTCTTAGAATTATTCTCTCGTGTGCAAGCATTGCTTAAGGGATGCATATTGTGTTTTTGTTGTTTTTATTAAAAATTCAAAATCAATCATTCAAGAAATTAGCATTGTGAGGTCTAAAATGAGAGATGGATGTTTTTAAAAGAGCATAGAGGTTAGGCTAGTTAAGAAAGCCTATCCCTTCCTTAAAGTTGATGTTCATTGGTTACTTGAAGATTAGCATTGTTAGGCCTAAGATGAAGATGCGTGTTTATAAAAAAGCATAGAGGTTGGCCTATTTAAGCGAGCCTATACCTTCCTTAAAGTTGATGCTCATTGGTTACTCGAAAGCCTAGGATTTACCCTCACAAGTTGTCCCCAAAAGGAAATTAGTATAATGGATTCTCTCCAACTACACTAAACAACACTAGGAGAGAAGAAGATTCCAAAGGGTTTATTGAGCAAAGAAAAGAAAGATCCACCTTGCGTTGTGTAAACCAAAGGGAGAGAGTGCCATGGTTGTTTCATAGTTAGATGAACTAGCAAGAGTGCTTAGTAGTGAGCAATTTGGTTGAGCCATAAGAGTTGTTGGGTTGGGTTGAAAATATTGTATGTATAACTCGTAGCTTAAATTGAATACTCCTATGAGATACCTCTAGAGCGGGTAAAAACAAGGATTTTGTTGGCATCCATACATGTATGGTGAATCATAGGAATGTTGGCATCCATACAAGTATGGTGAATTATACAAACCTTACACGTGCAAGAAGGGGATTTAGATAAGAATTCTTTTAACCATTCCATGTCATAAGGTTGATTAATGATATTATATGTGACCATGAATAAATTGAGAATGGTGCCTAGGTGGGGTATGTTTAAGGAATGGGACCTTACACATGTGACATTGTTGAAATCTTTTTTGATGTATTCATGTTATAGAATGATCTTGGTTATTTGGTTATGAGATTATGATCTATAACTTTGCCATGGTTCATAATAGTTTATAGTTTTATGCATTGTAAGACACAAAGTTGTTGAGTAAGTTAATATTTTGAAAAGTGGTTGCTTATTAAAAGTTCAATATTGAAGGGTTAATTTATCATCAAAACTTTATTATTGAAGGCCAAAATTTTAGACCAAACGTTATGTGATGGGGAGTTTAAGAACAAAAAACATAAAAAAATTGTATGATGGGAAAATATGAATACACATTCCAACCCTGTCAATGCCATGTTCAACGTACTATGTCAAAACTATAGGGATCACATCACCCCATCATCAAAGCATGGATGATGGATATGATCGACGTTAGGACGTTGATATACTGATGAAATATTCAACATTCACTTGTAAAAAGTATAATCCAACATTAGAAAAAGAGAAGTGAACATCGGTATCCCAACATTGCTCACAAGATCAATATTTGGATCTTGTTGACTTCTCTTAGTAAACATCGTGATTAGGTTTTTTTGCTTACAGGTTGTAGTATTAAATCTTGTGGTTGTTATTGTAGGTTCCACACCTACCCTTTGGGTTCTTAGTGTTTAACGAGATCTAGATTTTCCATAATAGTAGTATCTTTATTCAAAATTTGGATCTTGTTAGAAACCAATCTTCCAAAGGACAAGTTCTAAACCTATAATAAAAACTATTAGATTTAGTACCACAAATTGTCAACATTAAACCCACCATGATGTTTACAAAACGCAGTAAGCAAAACCAAACATTCAACACCATAATAATGTAACAAGATACAAGTACGTAAGAAGAACTAAGCAAAACATTAGTGATTTGGAATTTGAAGGAATACATTATGTTGATAGGTTAAAACTATAAAAGGATGATATGAGTGGCCGAGGAACAATGAAGAGGTACCATCCATAGGTAGTTGTAACTTTGATTTATTGCCTCAATTTGTTTCAATCAGTGAAAATTGATGCTAGGAGTACATATAGAGTAGACTTTCAATTTGTTCCTATGATTATTGAGAAATGTTGACCTATGTTCTTGTTAGAATAACCCCCTTTTGAACATGATTATGTTCTAGGCTATTTCATAAGTTTCACTTTATTTTGTAAAATTCAATGACACAAATAAACTATGTTATTTGTTGATGTCTCAACATCGACATGATTTTGAAGTGTTAGAACATAATATTGAAGGAAATCATCCTTAACGATATTGTTATCCCATTCCATCTGAACCATGATGTGATCATGATGTCCTCTTCCCATCCATACCTAATTCCTCCATATACGTCATTGTTTCGCCTATATACGTCATTGTTTAGCCTTTATGCCTCTTGTGGGGAGGTTTTGTCATATACACCTTGTTAGTTAAAGTTAAGTTTTACAATTCATTAGTTCTCCCCATTCATGTCATTATTCTAACCATTGAGTCCAAAGCAAAATTCTCTTCACATCCATATTTAGTTTCCCAAAAAGCATCATCCTTTGACCCTTGCATTGGCTTACCGTTTGATTATGTATGATGTCATGTGTACTTGTTGGAATATTTTTTCCTTGTTTATTAGTAGACCATCCTTGAGTAAAATCCTCTTGATCCTTTTGTCGCTATGGTCACTACCTATTAACGTCGTCACATTATATTCGCATAAACAAAATAAAAATACCCCACCCCTCTAAAGCTCATTCGATAAAGTTTCCATATGATAAGAAACGAGAGACCTTTTTAAATAACTTCTCCCCTTTTTAAAAGGGTCCAATTTTTTCCCATAGTTATGAATAAGAAATTCCCCCTCAGTTCCTAAACCCCTTCTTATCTATCTTCCATTTGTCCCGAAAATGAAATAAAATTAAAAGGGTTCATTTACTAGGTCTCGAAGCAAAGGGGAGTCCCTTTATTGAGAATACCCCAATATCATCCAAAAATTCCTCTCTTTTGCAAAAATATTCGATTCCCCATCGTATAAAATAAAAAAAAACAATGCCCCCTACCTCTTATTCTTACTCTCATATGACTCTATTCACCAAGCATCAACTTCGTGAGGAGAGTGGCAATTATATAAATTAATAAGGTGAGATAATAAAATGCATGTTATTTTCGGGTTTTCATGTTTCATTAAGTTTCGAATGTTAGATGAAGAAATTGACTCATAAATAAAGTGCCATAGTTTATGGTGAATCTATGAAGATGGATAACACTTTTTATCCAAAAGTGATATTGAAAATTCGATTTTTAACTCACTTATTAAATTTAATCACTACAAACTCATATATACCTGGTAAATTCTGACATGCAAAAAGAAAACAAATTGTAGGGAATTAGGTTGTCTTTCTACACACACACACACACATATATATAAAATAATCAACTTATTTAATATACTAGAATTACATTTAATGATAGGCTTGTTCTTGTAAATTTCAAGAAAAAGTTAACAAGTGACTTGTGTGAACATAAAATAATTTAGTGATAAATGCATAATTTTTTAATAAAAATATATATGAACATAATTTACACAAAATGCAACCGGGTGCACTTTTTTTTAAAAATTTATGTTGAAAAATTATATTTTTTTATTAATTTTCAAAACCGACCACTAGAAATTTTAATCAGATTTTGTACACGTGTGTGCATGTAAACTTTCTTTTATTGGTTACAAAACTCGAAAAACAAAAAAATACCATTTTGAAGAAGACACGTTGATGTGGAGCATATATATTTTTTGAATTTTGATGGTTGTGTACTTTTTATGTTGTTGATTTTTCTTTGCATAAATTCGAAATTGTGGACATGTTTTTTAAGTGTAAGTTTGAAAAGAACATTTAAAAGAAATATATCATATGAACTCAAAACCCGTAAATTATATGCCAATGGATAGACGATTCAATGACGAATCCATCCATATGAAGTCCACCACCTAAGTTGCATCCCAATATAGGGATTAGGCTTGGAAAAGAGGATAGTAAAATTAAATTTGCAAAAAGCAGAGCTAAAAGCCCATTTTTAAAGCCCTTGATCAAGCTATTTGAGGTTTTAAAAACCCTCGATCAAGGTTTTACGCACGTTTTTAAATATCTCGATTGAAGGTGTATGTATTGTTAAGCCAAAGCTCAATCGAGCTTTTGTCTATGACCATTTTGCATTGATTTTGCTTCACTCCCTTCCCTCTAACAAAGAGAATGGATTACCTACCAATATTTTGCATTTAATTATTTAAGTAGAAAAACACTTCTATACAAAAACAAACAAAAACCCAAAATTTTCAATTGTAATACCATTTTAAGCCTCGTGAGTGTCTCATGATGTACATTTTTAAAAATATTTGCCACATAAAGATATATATTGTTTCAAAGGAATTTGAATTTTTTCGTTTCTCGTTCACCTATGAACATGGGAAAAAAAAGTCAAAGCATGAAACATGATCGTGATCAGGTTAATGAAGAAGAAATACGAGAAAGTACCAAATAAAGGATGAGGTGATGATGAGCAACATTGAGAGAGCGACAAGAAGATGATGTAGGTCAACCTTCGGTGGATCTAAATCCAATTGAGAGTAATATTAGTATTTTTCTTACTTCATTCTTCAAATGATAATTATTTTAAACAAGTTTCCTAATTCTTACCTCTTACCCCATTCTTACAATTATCACCTTTCAAAATTAATTACAATTATCATGTTGAAATTAGTTACAAAATTATCACATTGATCAATTAGTAGTGATTGGATTTTCAATATATATATTACTTGATTTATTATTGGTCACATGTAGTTTTTATATACTAAATAGTGTAGTGAAATGTCCAAGCATGCATTGGGTTTTATTAGAGAATATTATTGTATGCTAATGTAACTAGTATCAATCTATATAGCAAAAATTTGTGTGTTCTCAAAATTTCCATGTAGTGTTAAACTTTATTCCTCAAAGTTGGGTTTGATAGGACTTCAATTATCATTGTGGAATTGGTAGTCAAATATTCATAGCAATGAGCACTCCAGAACAACTTAAATTCAAATATGTATGTGAAAAAAACAATAATTTAGAATGACCTTGCAAATGTTTATTTATGTCCACAATTCACCCTTAAACTAAAGGTAATGTGTGTGCATTTCACACATCAAATGTAGATCATGAGACATGTATTGTAAATTACTTCCTTAGGATGAATGTTGGAACAAAAATTGAGAATATACTTAAATTTTAAATAAAATAAGTTAATAAATTTAAAATGAAGTGATTGCAAAACTAATTAATAATTAGTTAATAATTTAAAAAAAAAAAAAACGGTTATGTTATTATAATAGGATCAGCAATTGGATTGCTGTAAAATTTTCAGTACAACATTCACTTAATTCTCCTTAAAACAGGTCGAATTAGGGAGGTATATCAAAGCCTAAAATTGAATTAA